>CM033107.1:5348220-5479204 GCA_019321725.1 Paulownia fortunei | reverse complement strand
ACGTTATAACTTACAGTATCATTTTGTAAAAACACTGATCTAACTTGCTATAAATGAGAACACTTAGTTGTGCCATAAATCAAACTTCCTTCTCAATGCAAACATCAATAAAACGCCAAGCACTATACCGTTGGAAAATCATGACCACTTGTTTTCCCGGTGCTCTTTCTCTTTCACTGTCAGAGGTACCAGTGTTTTATTAGGAAATGCAATACTCAATGGTTGGAGCGGATTGGGAGAAGAACATGAGATGGATAGTGAACCAAATGAGAGGTAAAAGTTTGAAAAAATAAATTTTCTCAGGCAATAACTTGGAGCAACTGTTTACTGCGTTTGGAAAGAGAGAAATAACATATCTTTCAAGAATGCTTACAAATTAAGACGTCTCTCTTTGCAACAACATATGTGATCTCTTGTTAGAGGCGAAGTTATTATTGAAGCCATTTTCAATGTTGCAAACTAACGGTGGCTTAAAATTGAACGACACGAAAAAAAAAAGGTGAAAATGGTATGTGACACATATTTTTTAAAATTATAACTCATCTCAGAACATTTTAATGCAAGTGGTTATTACATCTTAAAAAAGAAATGAAATAAATATTACAGATTAACGAGTTGTTGAAAATAAACATGATTAAAGCTCCCAAATTTTAGAAATTTTTAATTTTAGGTAAGGCAGGTAATGTTGGTGAGATTATTAAAAATTGTGTGATAATTTAGTTGACAAATGTATGATTGTGATTTTAAATTATTTATTTATTTAGTGGTAGAGATTTGTTAGAAACTAGTATAAATAGAGCTTTCATTTGAGGTAATAAAACATCAAACAAAAGAGAAAAACAAGAGTGATTAGAAGCAAAACTTCTAAAGAGAGTTTAGAAAAAGATTTGAAAAATTTATTAAGAATGAAGTTGTATTTAAATTGAATAGTTTGAATATTTTCTCTTGTAATAATATTTGAATTATAAATTCCCAATAAAGTGGCATCAGAGCCATAAACAAAAGTTCGTTGAGACGAATATGGTGTCGAAAAAAATCAGCCAAATCAAAATTTTAAAGCATTGCTACGCTACAACAAAAGTTTTTAAGCTAACTCATCGAGTTAATGGAGTCAAATTGAGTACAACAGAGTCATCTAACCTATTAACGGAGTCAAGGAGCTCTTGACCAAGCATTGACCAAGTCAAAGAGTTGACTTTGACTGTTGACCACTATTGACCAAGAGTTGACGAGGTATTGACCAAGTCTAGATTTTGACCTAAGTTCATCCAAAGATTTTTCAGTGTTTCGGATTTATCCGCATAGTAAAAAATTTTAAATTTCACACTCTATTAAGAGTTAATGATCAATAAAAACTTAACAGCATTCCAAGTTCCACAACTCAGGGGAATTAATTTTGACAATTAGAGTATCAAAATAAAAGCACTCCTTAGAGCACATAATGTGTGGGAAGCTGTGGAGAAAGGCTATGACAAGCCCAAAGACGAGTCAACACTATCCTCCACACAAAATGATAGTTGGAATGACTTAAGAAAGAGAGACAAAGAGACTCTCTTCCTCATCTACAAAACTTTAGATAATTATGGCATTGATAAAATCTCAAGTGCTATCTCTGTCAAGCAAAAGTGAGACAGGCTCCAAGCCTTTTACAAGGGAGAAAAAAAGGTTAACAAATTACGACTTCAAACTTTAAGAAGAGAGTTTGATTCATTACATATGAAAGAATGTGAGCTTGTTTTTTATTACTTTTATAGAGTCTTATCCATTTTCAATCAACTAAAGAGAAATTGTGAAAAAATTAAAAAATGTAGATATCATGGATAAAAAAATTCGATCTCTAGATACGAAATTTAATAGTAAACAATGACGATTGAGCAACTCTTGGGTTCGCTACAAGCTTATGAAGAAAAAAAAAAGAAATATGTCATTGATCAACTCCATAAGACAGAAGTCCAACCAATCAATGATGAAGAAAGCTTCAACAATAATTGAAGCCAACGTGGAAGAGGTTGTGGACAAGAACGAGGTCATGGTCGTGGTCGTGGACAAGGTTGAAAATTTAATAATAACTCCAACAACAACTATGAGAAAGACAAAAGCTCTACGAGGGGTCGTGGTAGAGGTAATTCAAACTCGAGAGTAAATGAGAGAGCCAATTTTTTGGAAAATTGGAGAAGAAAATAAAGAAGATAGAGGCAATGTTTTATTACTAGCACGCAACGACAATAATAAAAGGCAAGAAAATACATGGTACCTCGACACTGGTGCTAGTAATCATATATGGGAAATAATTAATGTTTTTGGAACTTGATGAATTAATAAACGAGAATGTCTCTTTCATTAATGATTCCAAGGTAGTAGTAAAAGGGAAGAGGTAAAATTCTTATTCACTTGAAAGATAGAAAACATCAATTTATTTCAGATGTTTATTATGTACCCAACATAAAAATAAATATTTTAAGTTTGGATAAATCTTGGAGAAAGGTTATTGCATTCACTTAAAAGATAACAGCCTTTCTATAAGAGACAATATGAAGAACTTGATTGTGATGGTACAAATATCATGAAATAGAATATTCCTACTTAATATTCAAATAGATGTGGCTAAATGTCTCAAGACATACTATAAAAATTTATCGTGGCTATGGCATCTGAAATTTGGACATCTCAATTTTAGAGTACTAGAGTTATTATCTAAAAAGAATATGTGAAAGGTTTGTCTTCCATATATTAACCACCCCGACCAACCTTGTGAAGGATGTCTACTTGGGAAGCAATTCAGGAAAAACTTTATGAAATAGTCAAACTCTAGAACCCAGAAGCCACTTGAGCTCATACATGCAGATGTTTGTGGTCCTATCAAGCCAAGTTTATTTGGTAAAAATAATTACTTTCTACTATTCATTGATGATTTTTCAAAACAAATGTGGGTTTATTTCTAGAAGTAGAAATCAAAAGTCTTTAAAGCATTAAAAAAGTTTAAGGCTACAGTAGAGAACGAAAGTGGTTTTCAAATCAAAGCCATGAGATCTGATTGAGGAAGAGAATTCATTTTGAAGGAATTCCAAAAGTTTTGTGAAGCAAATGGAATTCGGCGACAACTCATTGTTTCAATATCCTCTCAACAAAATGGAGTAGTAAAAGGGAATAACAGAGTCATTCTCAATATGACACGAAGCATGCTCAAAAGTAAGAGAATTTCAAAGAAGTTATATGCAGAAGCTGTGGCATGTGCGCTATATTTATTAAATCGCTCACCAACAAGAAGTGTATGGGGCAAGACATCACAAGAAGCATGGAATAGAAGAAAACCTGGCATTTTCCATTTGAGAGTTTTTATAAGCATAGCCTATGTACATATACCGGATGAACAAAAGAAGTAAGTTAGATGATAAAAGTGAGAAGTTCATCTTTATTGGTTACGACAATAACTCCAAAGGTTACAAGCTATATAATCATAATAATGCAAAGATAATCATGAGTCGTGATGTTATTTTTTATGAAGAAGACGAATAGTATTCGGGATCGCAATATAAAAATACAACTTTGCTCCTGAATTTGAAGACGATGAACAAACAACTATCAAGCAATCAAGAGAAGAGCTTACTACACCACGTGTTTCACCATTGTCAATTGATGATAGAAATTCACCACTATCTTTTTTAGCTGAGAGTAATGAAAAGTGTACAAGATGTTTTAAGAACTTTACGAGGTAACTAATAGGCTTGAAAATCTTATCTTATTTTGCCTTTTCGCAGATTATGAGCTTGTAAACTTTCTAAAAGCTACACAAAATACAAAATGTAGAAACGCAATAGATGAAAAAATTAGAGCCATCAAGAAAAATGATACCTGGAACTTGTTCCACTTCCCAAAGGTCATAAAGTCAATGGTGTAAAGTGGGTATACATGCTGAAAAAAGAATACTACTAGAGAGATTGAATGATACAAGGCAAGACTAGTTGCAAAAAATTATAGTCAAAAAGTTGACATTGACTATAATGATGTATTTACTCCAGTTACTCGATTAGAAACAATATGACTAATCATTTCTTTAGCAGCTCAAAATAAGTTAAAAATACATCAGATAGATGTAAAGTCAACCTTCCTTAATGGAGTACTTGATGAAAAAGTATATATTGAACAACCAATGGGTTATGTGGTAAAAAGACAAGAAGATAAAATCTTAAAGTTAAAAAAAGTTCTCTATGGATTGAAACAAGCACCGAGAGCGTGAAATAGCATAATTGACAAATATTTACAAAAGAAAGGCTTCACTAAATGTCCTTATGAAGATGTACTCTACATCAAGAATAACAATGAAGATGTTTTAATTGTTTGCTTGTACATTGATGATTTGATCTTTATAGAGAGCAACTCAATCATATTCAAAGAATTTAAGAAAGCAATGACAAAAGAGTTTGAAATGATCGATATTGGGTTGATGGCGCACTATACCTTGGCATCGAAGTCAAGAAAAAAAAATATATGATTTTCATCTCGCAAAAAGGCTACACTAAAGAGATTCTCAAGAAATTCAAGATAAATGTTGCAATTCAATAAGTACATCGGTGGAGTGCGGAGTAAGATTATTCAAGGATGATGAATTAGATAAAGTGGATCCAACATTATTCAAGAGCCTAGTTGGATGTTTGAGGTATTTAACTGATACAAGGTTTGATATTCTTTACAACTGGACTCGTGAGTTGCTACATGAAAACTTCAACAACAATAATTCTCCATTACCTAAAAGGTATAATTGACTTTGGTTTGTTCTATTCAGTTTCTAATCATTATAAATTTGTTAGATATAGTGATAGCGATTGGGTTGGGGATACTGATAATCGTAAAAACACAGTTGGCTTTGCATTTTTCATGGAAAATAATGTATTTACTTGGATGTCAAATAAGCAACCAATTGTCACCATTTTAACATGTGAAACCAAGTATGTGACTCCTACATCATATGTTAGTCATGCAACTTGGCTAAGAAATTTATTGAAAAAATTAAACAATCACAAAAAAAGTCAACAAAGATTCATGTCGACAACAAGTCAGCAATAGCTTTGGCCAAATCAGCATATTGGTATTAGATACCACTATATCAGGGAATACATGCGAGAAAAGAAGTTCAAGTATATGAAATCGCAAGACGAAGTTGTTGACATATTTACCAAGTCACTAAAGAATGAAAACTTTGTGAGATTGAGAAACTCATTTTGCATCATAACATAAGTTTAAAGGAGAGTATTGAAAATAAATTTATTTCAAGCCCGAATATTAATCAAACACATATTAGCTCAACTTTCAGAAGTTTCTAATTTTAGGTAAGGTAGGTAATATTTGTAAGATTATTAAAAATTAGGTGATAATTTAGTTGACAAATGTATGGTTATAATTTTAAGTTGTTTATTTATTCAGTGATAGAGATTTATTAGAAACTAATATAAATACAATTTTCATTTGAAGTGTTAAAATATCAAACAAAAGAATTAAAAATAAGAGTAATTAGAAGCAAAGTTTTTAGTTTAGAGAAATATTTGAAAATTTTGTTAAAAATAAAGTTGTATTTAGATTGAATAGTGAATGTTCTCTCTTATCGTATTATTTGAGTGATCAATATTTTAATGATAAATTTTCGACACGAGTATCTCTTAAAATTATGATTTTTCCATTTTTTCCTTTTTGAAAAAAGATAAATGCAAAGATAATTATTAATATTTTCCTCACTCAAATTCACTATCATGAGATTATTTCTAAATAACTCATGTGTCTCTATTATTTTGTCATGTTGATCATGCATTGCCCCTATCTTTTTGTATGTCATTAATTAGAATATCATCTATTGATATTTTATTTTATTTTTTTCATTTTGAGGATATTTTCCCCATATGTGAGACAAAAATGACTCAGATGTATACCTAAAAGTCTCTAAATCAAAATTATGATACTCCAGCATGTTGGAGACAATACCAACCAGAAGATAAAATACTTCTCCGTTATTTGGATTTAAAAATCATTACTCATCATAGTTTTGCAACTTTTAGAACCATATCTCAGCATTAAATTCACTTTGTGCTCGCAATCCAAATTTTTAGTATTAATCAGCTGCAATGTGCTTATTGTGGGGGTAATTAGTTAGCACCTTAACCACTCACCGGATCCAGATTAGGATGAGTATGATTAATGATTTTTTCTCAAAGATTCAACAAATAATTCACCTCTAAACGTGATGTCAATCCCTATAATTAATTTAAGACACGTGTCAAACAATCATGGATTTTAAAAAATGAAAAAAAAAAAAAAACGGTTTACGTAATTAAAAGAACCAAGTCAATCAAGGTCAACTCCTTAACGAAACTACGTTGTGAATTCTCATTAAAAATCATTTTGAATTATTTATTTCAATTTATGTTCTATCATATATTTTAATTTATAAATATATGCTAAGTGTATATATATTCACAATTAAGTATTTATTTAAAAAATATTTTATACACATCATTTATCTATAATATGAAATATGAGATCAAATACGAAACTAAAACACAGAATCTGAACAAAATTAAAAGTAGCAATTATTCTTTACAAAAAGAAAAGAAGAAAGAAAAAAAAAATTGCATGTCTACGTATCAACATATTAGACAATTTATAGCGGTCGCTCTTCCCTACCTTTTATTCATTAAAAATAACAATTATCTATAAACACGACAAAAGATAATAAAAAAACAATAATTTTCCCATGGTCATGCATGAAAGAACCTTAACAAATAACATGCCTGCCCACTTGAACAAATTATTATATAGGTCTACCAGGTGTTGGGCAGTTTGACAAACTTTAGCCTAGTGTCCAGTCATCCTACATCTATTACAGATATTATCGTCAGGTCTCTCCCGCGGGCATCTTGCCTTTATCATAATTTTTTTGAACTGGTTGCATTTATCTCACCGAATAAATATAATCATCTCGGTTGGTCTGCCTGACCGAATAATCATCTCGACGTGAATAGTTACGTCCGCCACGATCATCTCTACGAGCATCTCGATGGGGACCACCACGTCCACCACCCCTACGGGCACCGATCCCAAATCTATGCTCACGGCCTCTAATCGACCCACTGATTTGCTGGAACTTCAAAAACTTTTGAAAGTTTTGTGTAAGAAGAACTACTAGATCAGTCATATCCTGATCATCAGTTTGAGCATCATCTTCGATTTCATAAGCTTCATCTTGTAGCACAATTCCCTTATCTTTCTGTCTTTTATTTTATTTCAAATTCATCTCGAATGTCTATAGTGAACCCATAAGTTCATCAAGACACATAATGGTCATATCTTTTGCCTCCTCGATGGCAGTAACTTTGTGAACCTATCAGGTAGGGATCTTAGTGTCTTCCTTACCAGCTTTGTGTCATCATACTTTTCACCTGAGGCATGACACTCATTTGCAATATCACAAAGTTTGGCGTTGAAGTCAGCAATGGTTTCGTTATCTTCCATCCTAAAGTCTTCAAATCTGGAAGCTAACATTTGCAGCTTAGAAAGTCTGAAGGATGTTGTTCCTTCATAAGCTACTTGAAGTATGTCTCATGCTTCCTTGGCAGTTTCACAAGTTGCAATCAACCAAAATTGGTTTGAGTCAATAGCACTGAAAATAGCATTGAGAGCCTTGGAATTACAGCTTACAAGTTCATTGTCCAATGTTGTCCACAAATCTTCGGGCTTGAGAATAACTTTCCTTTTCTCATTCTCCATAACTAGATGTTGCCAATCGGAGACAACAGATTTCCATGCCTTCTCATCAACTGATTTTATGAAGGCTCTCATTCTAGCTTTCCAGTACGAGTAGTTGGAACCTTCCAGTAATGGTGGATGCGAAACCGAACCTCCTTCTCATAGGATATTTATATCTGCAAAGATTTGACAACAAATTAATCTAAGATCTCACTAAGTATATCTAGTGCCTGCTCTGATACCACTTGTTAGAATTTATTATCATGTTCAATTAATTTGATTAAATAGTCTACCAGATTCGTAATGTTCCAATTAATGTTTAAACAAAGATTAGAACATAAAACGACATGCACAACAGAATTTAAAATTGACACCAGCAATTTTAATGAGGTTCGGATCTCAATATCCTACTCCTCGAGGCCACGCCCAAAGATAAAACAATCCACTATCAGTAAAGTTTAACACAATATAATAATAGGACTTATAACACAAAACTAAATACTCCATCTTTATTTTGACGTCGTTCTTGTATTGCTTCACCGATAGACTTGTTTGTGAGATCCCCTCGACTTAAATATGCCTCGTTGAACTCCCTTCAATGTTGACCTCTCGTCAAAATGGCAAAGCGTTCTCTCCCGAGAACTCACCTCCTTCTCCCAAATGATGTTCAATGTGTTGTTCCGATATAGTCTGGAACAGACTTAAATCTCCAGTGCTGGCTTGAAACGAATTTCAATCACAATCTTTTATGTGCACTGGAGGGGGAATCGACTGCCTATATTCTTTGGATTTCTTCTTTTAAAATCAGCAGCTCAAACTAATGTGTGTTTGTGTTTAAATACACAAAACACTCTAGTTGATTCCTAAACAAATACAATGAAAGATTCCTAGTCCTTTACAAAGACTTTCCTTCTATAATTCTACCATTAACTACCGTGTATAAATCTAAATCTTGGAGTTCAAGATTACAATAATTTTCTTCTCTAAATAATGATACACGGCTTCTTGGAAGATAGAAAATCTGCCAAGTCTCCTCTTCATAAGGTAAGTCCATAATAACTCTACTTCCTTTTCAATTGGACATAAAATTATTAGAAGACATCTTGTAGATTTATTTTCATAAATACTACAAGCTTGTATTTAATAAATCAATCCAATATGGTAAGTAAGAGAGTTTGATTCCATTTTGATCAAATAATGTCAATTAAATTACATAAGTCACACGGACTTAACACTTCCAATGGGATTAAGCATGCTTAATAGACTTATTTAGTAATCATTGTCACATAAATTCATTTTGATGGGATCCCATATGCAGTTGTGTAAGGTAAAGAAATATGATATTTTCTAACTTGAGTCTTGCTAAAGAAATATGATATTTTTCAACTCGTTTTATTTATAACGTTTTCGTTTAATAAGAGTGATCAATATGATATCTTATTCAAACCAATGAGGTGTTTGGTTAAGTTGGAAAAGATTATTAAGAAGAGATAATTATTTAAAATATGATTTACATAAAGTCTTAACAAGTGGGAAAAAGAAAAACTAAATTATTATTCAACTAAATATTTAGAAGTGAAATATGTAGCAAACTTTTGTATTTCAAAGTTTGTTTGTATGTCAAAGTGAACATTTTAAACTCGATGACCAGATTATTTTTAATTGAAGATGATTAATTTTAATTATTCTTTAATAAGAATTAATAAAAACAAACATGTCCTGATATCTAAATAATTTTATTTTTTGTGATACAACTATGTTAGGCGCATCTAATCTCAACTACTTTAAAAACTTTAATTTGGTTATTTTTCGCAATATTATTATATACCACTCTTTGTCAATTTCTCACTTTAACATATTTTTGTAAATAATTACCTTTTTTCTTTTGTGCAAATTTGTATTTCATATCTTTAACTTATATCCCTATTCAATTGACGTTATCTTTTTCTATTAAACAATAAATCTTGTTCATTGTCAAGAACCATCAGTTAGTTAGTTTTATGAAATATGGAAAGTTAGTTAAGTGTTAGTTAGAATCAGTTAGTTAGTTTATTAGTTATGATTTTTAAGTCGGTTTAGCTTCTATTTAAACCGAATATGTACAGATTATACTCAACTTTTTAGCAATAAGAATTGCAGTTTTCTTCCTCCAAGAAATCAAGAAACTTTCTTCCAAGATTTGAAAGTCTTCTCATCAACAATTCTACAGATTTCAACATGGTATCAGTTTGAGTTTATTCACATTTTTTGCTGCATTCTATTGCCTACTTCTTGGCTTGTGAGATCAATGATCATACATCTTTGATCACTATATTCTGAGATTCTTGTTTTCGTTTCTTTTTCAAGAAATTTTCTACTGAATCCTATGGGTTCAGATTCTGTGCCTGACACCAATGGTGTCACTACTCGATCTGCAAATCCTGCAGATGATTTTACATCTCCCTACTTTCTTCATCCTAGTGACAATCCAGGGGTTGTCATTGTCTATGAGCCATTTGCTGGAGAGAATTATATTTAGGGCTGTCTCCATGGCTCTTGATGTAAAGAACAAGAGTGGTTTTATTGATGGCTCTTTGCAGATTCCCCATCTCTTATCTCCAGTTCTGTATAATTGTTGGGAACGGGCTAATAATCTGGTTTTATCTTAGATCTTGAATTCCATTTCAAACGATATAAGGCAAAGTCTTCTCTACTTCACAACTGCCAAAGATGTTTGGGATGAGTTAAGGACCAGATATGCAAAAAGTGATGGTCCTAGGGTCTTTCATCTTGACAAGTATCTCAGTTCCATATCTCAAGGTAATCAGTCCATCACTTCATACTACAATCAATTCAAAGGGCTATGAGATGAATACATCAGTTACAGGTCAATTATCAAATGCACTTGTGGCAGTTGTTCTTTTAATATCTCTACACAGATGGTTGCTACTCAGCAGAATGATTCTGTGATTAAATTTATTGTGGGACTTCATGAGTCATATGCTCAGATTAGAAGTCAATTGCTATTGTCATCTCCCATTTCTTCACTTGAAAAATTTTACTCCTTACTGTTGCAAGAAGAAACTCAAAGAGGCTTAAATATGGATTCTTCAATTGCTATGTTGGCTAGACAAGCTAATCCTTCAAGATTTCATAACAAAAAGGACAAGCAGAAGCTTAAATGTTCACATTGTGGTTTCAGTGGTCACATAGTGGATAAATGCTTCCAGATTATATGTTATCCTCCTGGTTGGAAAGCCCTAAAGGCCCAAGAACTGCTTCTGATTCTGCTACTGCTAATGTTGCAGTCTCCTCTCCTCAACAGCAGATTGACAATCAAGATAATCCTATCTTTTCTCATGAAATGGTTGCTCAGTTCTTGGCTTATGCTAAAAGCCAACAGTCTACTCATGCTGCTAACTCTGCAGTGGTTAATCACTCTACAACAACCAGTATCTCAGGTATAATTTCTTCTTGTAATGCAATTTCTACTAAGTCTCATGATTGGATACTAGATACAGGTGCCACAGATCACATGATTTGTGATTTATCAGTGTTTACAAACATTCCTATGCAAGTTTCCATTCCAATTCACTTGCCTAATGGTAATATTACATCTACCACACACATTGGAGATATTAAACTCACTGACAGTTTAACTCTTCATAGAGTGTTATGTGTTCCTTCATTTTCTTTCAATCTAATATCTGTATCTAACCTCACTAAGACATCAAACTGTACTGTGCATTTTTTATCATCTCACTGTGTTTTACAGGACATGAGAACTTTGAAGATGATTGGTTCTGCTGAAGAGAAAGGTGGCTTATATCATCTTAGGCTTCCATCTGTTGCATCTATCTCTAGTTTAGATTGTACCCTATAGCACTCTGGGTTAGGCTATATATCTGCTAAAAGACTTACTTTGTTACCTCATATCAGTTCCACTTGTAAGAAGTTTGATTCATGTGATGTGTGTCATTTTGCTAGCAAAGAAAACTTCATTTTTTAACAAGCACCAGTTCCTCTAATGCAATTTTTGATTTGATCCACTGTGATATTTGGGGTCCTTTCTCCACTGTTTCTCATAATGGCTTCAAGTATTTTTTAACTATTGTAAATGACTTCTCTAGATGCACTTGGCTTTATATGATGAAGACCAAATCAGAAACTAAAACTCATTTACAAGCCTTCTATAGTATGGTTCTCACTCAATTCAATGTCAAAATTAAGTGCCTTAGGTCTGACAATAGCACTGAATTCTTGCTTCATGATTTTTACAAATCCACTAGTATCATTCATCAAACCAGTTCTGTAGAGACACCATAACAAAATGGTCTTGTTGAGAGAAAACTTCAACATCTTTTACAAGTATCAAGAGCATTAATGTTTCAGTCTAAAGTCCCTTTATCCTTTTGGGATGAATGTGTGCTAACTGCAGCACATATCATCATTAGAATCCCAACTCCTTTTCTAAATAACAAAACTCCTTTTCTAAATAACAAAACTCCTTTTGAGAAATTATTTAACAAAACACCGTACTATTCACATTTTAGAATATTTGGATGTCTATCATATGCTTCTACCTTAACTGCACAGAGAACAAAATTTGAACCAAGAGCTATAAAATGTGTTTTCATTGGTTATCCCATTGGTTCTAAAGGATATAAATTATATGATATTGACAATAACAATGTTTTTATTTCAAGAAATGTTCAATTTTGTGAACATATTTTTCCCTTTTACAAACTACAGCAACAACTAGATCAAGAACCAACTCCACTGCTTAATAGTACTAATCTATGGGATCTTGATACATTGCACCTGCAACCTCAGCCATCACATTCTCCTACCTTAGACAGAACCCATAATGATCACTCAGGCACAGAAAATACCACTATTTAGTCCAATCCTGGACACTTTGCATCTTCTAACCAAATCATGGAAACAGATCATCAGTCTCTTCATGAATCTGCATTCAATGATTCACAATCACTTCCCATACTTAGAACTTCAGAATCTCAAGGAGATTCAACTTCAAACACGCTCAGAAGATCTTCTAGATCTAGAACTACTCCACATTATCTTCAAGTTTATGATTATGGCTTACCACCTTCTCTCCAGAACAGTCATTCAGCTCAAGCAGTTGCTACTGGTAAGCAATATGATATTTCAACTTTTTTATCTACTAACCAGTTGTCTATTCATCACAAAAATTTTACAGCTCCCATCAGTCAAATTATTGAACCAAAGACTTACACTCAAGCTAGCAAAACTAAGGAGTGGCAAGATGCTATGCAGACTGAACTTAAAGCTCTTGAGAAAAACAACACTTGAACTTTAACTGATTTACCACCAAACAACCATTGTATTGGTTGTAAATGGGTTTACAAAGTCAAATATAAATCAGATGGTTCTCTAGAAAGATATAAAGCTAGGCTTGTAGCTAAAGGATACACTCAACAAGAAGGATTGGACTACTTTGACACATTTTCTCTTGTGGCAAAGCTAACCACTGTGAGATTGGTTCTAGCTGTTGCAGTTTCTTAAAACTGGTTTCTTCATCAATTAGATGTCAACAATGCATTCTTGCATGGAGAATTAGATGACGAAGTATACATGAAGCCTCCTCCAGGATATTGTAATTTAAATGACAAAAGAGTGTGCAAGTTAAACAAAAGTCTTTATGGACTAAAACAAGCCTCCAAGCAATGGTTTCATAAGCTCACCTCCTGCTTGTTGGGAACAACATGACAGAGATTGAAGCTATCAAGGCTCATTTAGATGCAACTTTCACCATTAAGGATCTTGGCACTCTAAAGTATATACTGGGAATTGAAGTTGCCAGAAGTACCAAAGGACTTGTTCTTTGTCAAAGAAAGCATACACTGGACCTTTTAATAGAAGCAGGCTACCTTGGATGCAAGCCATGTTCTACACCTATGGATCCTAAGATTGACTTCACAAGCAAGGACAATACTCCATTGTCTGATCCATCTATATACAGAAGACTTGTTGGCAGATTACTCTATCTTACTATCACAAGGCCAGACCTTTCCTACAGCATTCAAACACTCAGCCAATATATGTGACAACCTACTACAGCTCACCTTTCTACAGCGCATAGGGTCTTAAGATACATCAAATCTAATCCAGGCAAAGGACTCTTCTACTCAACAAATTCCTCACTAAAGCTTAAGGGATTCAGTGATACGGACTGGGCAAGATGTTTAGAAACTAGAAGAAGTGTAAGTGGCTTTGTAGTCTACCTAGGAGATTCTTTAGTCTCATAGAAAACCAAGAAACAACCTACAATTAGTAGAAGTTCAGCTGAGGCAGAATATAGAGCTATTGCATCCATCACATGTGAGATACAGTGGCTCGTATACATCCTAAATGATCTTAAGATCCCACATAACTAGCCAGCACTTGTTTATACAGATAGCAAATCTGCTTATTACATCGCTCAAAATCCTTGCCATCATGAAATAACAAAGCACATCCAATTGGAGTGTCATTTTGTAAGGGAAAAGATACAAGAATGACTCATCAAGTTAATTCATATCTCTTCAATACATCAGACAGCAGACATTCTCACTAAACCTTTACCTCCACACTTGTTTCAATATTTTATTCTCAAGTTGGGCATGATTGATATCCATGCACCACTGCAGGGGATGTCAAGAACCATCAGTTAGTTAGTTATATGAAATATGGAAAGTTAGTTAAGTGTTAGTTAGAATCAGTTAGTTAGTTTATTAGTTATGATTTTTAAGTCGGTTTAGCTTCTATTTAAACCGAATATGTATAGATTATACTCAACTTTTTAGCAATAAGAATTACAATTTTCTTCCTCCAAGAAATCAAGAAACTTTCTTCCAAGATTTGAAAGTCTTCTCATCTACAATTCTACAAATTTCAACATTCGTGCAATTCAAATTTGCATTTTGTATTTTATATTATTCTAACTTTATGATATTATATTAGAATTTTTTTGCATGTAAGTAAAATAATTGATCGACAAAAGTAACTGTGTGACAAAAACTAAGTGAGTTATCATAGTTCTCATTCTATATATTCCCAAAAACCAATACTAATTTAATAATATTAGTAACTTTTTGTTCACAAAATTTTGGTCTTCTCTCTGAATGTTTATGTGCTACTTTTTTAAGCTTAGCTTATTTGTATAAGAATACTTCTCCTGTATTATATTTCCACTTTTGCTAGTTTTTTACAAGTGTCTTTTTTATTTGTTAATTTACAGCCGACGATTTCATTTTGTATTTATAACGTGTGATAGTTACAAAATTAACTTTTCAATAACTTGTCGATATACTTAATTTAAAAAATATAATTTTACAGTTATAGTTTAGTCTACTGTATTTATTTCTTCTAAAACTTGACCATTGATTTTACCATGCATATATATAGCAACCCCGCCTAGGCAATTGCGAATTTGCTACAAAAAATGCATATATATAGCAAAACATTAATTATAAACAATTATTTAAAAAAAAATAGTCTTAACATTCTTTGTTAGAAAAGTTGCACTGCAGTTCTATTAACATGTCAATATGCATTTGTTTAATGCTGTCCCCTTTATATTTAATGATTTCATTTTTAAATCATATTTTATTTAGTAGTATAAGTTTGTGAATGCTGAAGTTAAGTTCAATTTTTGATAGAGTGGCAATTGTTATTATTAGAAATTGGTATTGGAAATTGGGTATTAATTCAATTTTGACCAATGTGGATTATATTTTATAAAAATAGATATAAATTGATTAAATATAATCTATATCGTGAGTAGATAAGTTTAGTATATTTGATTTTTCAAAATTAATTTTTGGTAAATAAGAAATTAATGTATAAAGTAAACTACTTAAATAAATAGTTGAATATATAAAGTTGGAAATATGAAAAATCACAATCCTACATTGAAAAAATTGAGCAACTTTGTCTTACATTTATAAAATCTCATTTTAGTAAGATTAATCAAGTAAAGCTATTCTATAGCACACTACAATGGTCTTTTGGCTACCTTTATCTAGTTTAAGGAGTTACGAAGATGGTGCGTAGCACCATCTGAGTCTGCACCCATACACGCACGCACACGTCACAATGGTCACATTGGGTGTGCATTGCAAATGTCACATCAGGCACTTTAGAGGCGCAAAGACGAGCCCGTGCCCGTATGCGTGCGCGCACATTGCAAAGGTCACATTAGGCGCTTTATAGGCACAAAGATGAGTCTGTGCCCGCACGAGTGCACGCACATTACAAAGGTCGCATTACGCTTTTTAGAGGCACAAAAACGAGCTTGCACTGTGCACGCACACGTCGCAAAGGTCGTATTGGGCTCTTTAGAGGCACAAAGACGAGCTCACATGCACGCGTGCATGTTGCAAATGTCACATTGGACGCTTTAAAGGCGCAAAGATAAGGCCACACGTGCATGGTCACATTGGGTGCTTTAGAGGCGAACTTTACACTTTGTTATTTGCATTTTGTACTTACACATCGTCACGAGGAGTTGAGAGGCCTTAAATTTTTTAAACATTGAACCAAAATTATTTTGTGTGACTTAGTGATGTGGCTAGTATTCATTAATGTGGCGGATTCATTCGGTAGCATACGCATTGTTGGGTTCGCTATAATCGCAGGGATATACGCAGCGAAAAATTAAAATTTTTATCAAACTTAAATTTAACCCCTTTGATTCGAAAGCGATTTTAACAATCGCGCTTATTCAAGTGAATATATAAATAAATATAAAATCGAATTATACCTTTCGTGCACTCCGGTTGTTGTAGGGAATGAAGCAATCAATTGCTTATCCTGGACTATCAGAACTCGCAAGGATCCAAGTGTCTCTCCTCTATCAGGTCCACGATACGGCAAGCAACACCAATCAAAAGGATTCACTAGTATCCTTTTAATTGTTTACTAATCTAGAATCAGAGTATATTTTCAAGAACAATAAAGATTGATTCTTTAAGTTCTTGAAACAATAATATGAAGAAAATAACAATAAACTGATTTTCTTTTTCTTTCTTTTCTTTTCTTGAAGAGTAAAAATATAAGACTTTAAACAAAATATTTTTGCTCAAATTTTTGAATTGAATTATGTAATTTTCATCCCTCATATATATAGGGCTGAAAATTTTAATCCTTTTCCAACTTTTGGAAAGTTTTTCTATTTTGAACTATTTCAAAACCTTATCTTAGAAGGATTTCAAATCTTCCAAAAACTCTTTTTTTTCAGTCTTCTATTGTATGTGGACTAATTTGAAACTACGTTAATCATCAAAATTGTCTACATACATTGTTGATATTAATTTGAACTCTTCAAATAATATCAAGATAGATATATATCATATATATATACTATAATTATATTTATACATAAATTAAATCTTAGTGGCCTATTTTATCCTATAAAATTGGTCACTATATTTATTTATCTATAAATATGTTAATGAAATAAATCAATTTATTATCTTCATACTTTAGTGGGCTTCTTAAGTGATCCACATTTATTTTGGGCTTGGACTCAAAAATCTCCAAATCAATTCAATTGATTCAATCCCAATTTAATCAATCCAATTGATTAATCTAATTTACTCCAATTGGGCTTCCTAATCAAATTAGGTCCAATTAAATAATCCAATTACTTAATTGAATAATTTAATTTAACTATTAAATTAAATAGAACCCTTAATTAATTAATTGATCAGTATTAATTAATTAATTTCCGACCATTGGATAAAATCTAAAATTAAAAATATTATTTTCCATAAAGATGTGTGACCCTCTTAAGTTCACTACTAAACTAGTAGTGGGTTTGCAACATTTGCAACTTATGAATAACAATTATTTCAATTAATTAATCTAATTAATTAATCCACTTGGAATCAACTCTTTAATTCCAAGAACCTCACTATCCATAAAAATACCTAGCAAGTAATCATGACAAACTAGTCTTAGGTGAAATAGCAAGTAAACCTATTTCAGTTGCGAGTACCATACACGTACGGTCCTTTCGACAACTAATCTCCTGATTGAATCTAAGGCATAGATTATAAGTCAAAACCCTAAATGATTCAATTTTTGTGATCTCATTTCAAGTTTCAATGATTCTTGATGAATCACAATTCATTCTGCATTGGCCAAGGTTTTTGAATCACGAACTATGAAAACACAGAAGATTCCCTTGTTTAAAAAGACAAGTGTCGAATTCTATGTTGGCCACTGACAAACCTCCATGCACACTAGTGCAACACCCAACATACCCCCTTTGTGATTGTCAAGCAATCAGAAGATATATCAAAGTGCTGCAGGATGCACACAAGGCTACCATCGTGCCTCAAGTTTGAGGACTAGTCGTGTACTATCGCAACATAGAAATTCTTATTTCGACGGGCAAAGCCTCCAACTAAGAATTTCTTGCGGGCCATATTTGGTGTACTTGTTCCCTAACAAGCACCCACATATATGCACTTACGTCTCTACGCTAATGCCAATAGAATGTAACATCCTCGTCTCACGAGCATGCATTATATGTACGAGTCTTACTGAGCTATTTGATGTCCCATCTCAAAAAACTCTCGATTCGGAACTTATTTAAGACCAAAGCCTTAGAGGCATGTTCCATGATCGCCATCATATACGTGACCATACCCCGTAGCTAAATTTGGTCTAAGGACTTTGTTTAATATGCAGAAATAAAAATGTAAGACATAAGATAAAGTAAATGCCTTTTTATTAATATGATTCCCAATAAGATTGTCTTTATAAAAGCAAAAGAGTATAATACACCCAATCTAATTGGGGCGTTGGGCATCCTACTCTAACACGCATAGCATGACAACATACGGTTGGAAGCTGAATGGCTATGACCGGACACACAACTGCTGACAAGCGCGTCCAAAGACTATGAGTGGACCGAATCGCTGACATGTTTGTTAAGTTGGCAATAGCTCACCATAAGGGTATGGATCTTTGTAGAGAGATGCGATCGGACGATTGAGATTGATCCTTAGTAAGTTATTCACTGTAAGGGTGTGGATCTTCGCTGAAGGATGTAATCATACGGCTCAGATTGATCTGGACCAAAAATTGCACTCACTTATGAATTAGCACCATAACTCTTCGGAATCTATAAAGAGACCCCCAAATTTCATCATTTTCATTCCATTCATTCTCTTCTTATCCTCTCTCAAGTTCAAAAGAGAGATATAAATACTTTTATAGTTCAACGTTCTTATGATTTGTAATGCTACTATCACAAGATATAAAATCATTGTATCTTGGAAGCTGATTATCATATTTTGTAAGCACCAAGTGCGGGGAAATTTCTTCTTAAAGAAAAAGAGTCTAACTCTTGCCTCGATTATAAGTTGTTATTCTACCAAGATATTTTCAATCATTTCGATATTACACTTACCAAACTTCCCAACAATTTTAAGATGAAATTTTGTGTAGTTCAAAATGGTTTCAACATGAGTAGCACTTGCTTTACCAACTCCAACTCATAGAGAGAAATCGAAGAAGTTCACCGGAACCCACTTAAAAAGGTTGCAACAGAAAATGTTTTTCTACCTGACGACCATGAACCTAGCAAGGTTCTTGAGAGAGGATGCCCCCACTGTGGGAAGGAGGAACAAGATCCTCCAAAGAGGACGGCGTTCGATGCATGGGGTCACAATGACTTCTTATGCAGAAATTATGTCATAAATGGACTGGACAATACACTGTATAACGTGTATAGTTCAGTAAGACAATTAAGGAGCTATGGATAGACCTGACCACGGTTCAAGAATCGCCGGTTATGGTTCGGAACCGCTGGTTCCACGGTTCAAAAAAATCCCGACCCTTAACCTTAACCGTCAAAGCCGGTTACGGTCCGGGTTCCGGAACCGCCGGTTCTGATTCCGACCCTTATATTTTTAAAAAAAAAATTGAACTTAAATTTGCAAAAAATATTGTTAATTTTTGAACTTAATGAAAAAAAATTAACTTAAATTTGAAAAAAAATAGCTAAAATTTAAGCATATGGTCAAAAACAAAGTGACCAACTTAATTTATGAAATTTTTAAAAAATAATTTTTCCATTTACACTGCATTGATAAAGCACAATTTACTAAATTTTGGTTTTTTGAGTTAATGTTATATATAAAATCGATACAACATTACAATAATTTAATAATAGTAAATGAGAAGTTGAGAAATAAACACTAGATATTATAAAGTAGCATCATTTACTTATTATTAAGATAATTGTAAAGTAGCATCATTAGATAATTTTCAAAACTTTACTTATTATTAAGATGAAATATATAATGTTTAAATATAGAACTTCATTTATAACTTGTTGCAACTAATCAATTAAATTTAAAGAGGGGCACAACAACAATTATATTGATTTTCAGAAACAAGACAAACAATTTGAGGGAAAAAAATGAAAAAAATAAATTATGAGACTTATTTATACACTTATTCAAAATTATAAATATATAATCTATTAGCTCAATTGGTTAGACTGTTTTGTTAATAAGTTGGAGGTCATGGGTTCAAAACCTCTATTTCACACTTTATACAATTTTTGTTAAAAAATTAAAAAACTGTCGGGTCGGGCCCGGCGGTTCCGGCCCGTGGACTCACGGGCCGGTTCACGGGTCAAACCCGTGAACCGTGGTCAACGGGCGGTCACGGCTGGGTCCGGTTCTGACCCGGCCCGTGGTCGGGTCTAGCTATGGATCTCTACGCCGTGAGCAGATAAATTTAGTATATTTAATTTCTCAAAATCAATTTCAGGTGAATGATAAATTAATTGATAAAATAAGCTACTTAAATAAATAGTTACACACAGTTGTTGATAGACGCGTCCAAAGGCTGTGAGTGGACCAAATCGCTGACATATCTGTTCGATTGGCAATAATTCACTGTAAGGGTGTGGACCTTCGCAAATAGATGCAATGGAACGGTTGAGATTGATACATGACAAGGGGTTCATGGTTTAGATTGATCTGAACCGAAAGTTGCACACATTCACAAATTGGCACCACAACTCTTCGAAATCTATAAATAGATCCCCAAATTTTACCATTTTCATCCCATTCATTTTCTTCTTATCTTTCTCTCAAGTTCAAAAGAGAGTTCTAAATACTTTTATAGTTCGACGTTTTTGTGATTTGTAGTGTTATTATCACAAGACATAAAATTGCTGTATTTTGGGAAGCGATTGTCATATTTCGTAAGCACCAAGTGGGGGGGCAATTTCGTTTTAAAGAAAAATAGTCTAACTTTTGCCTCAATTTTAAACTATTATTCTGCCAATATATTTTTAGTCATTTCAATATTACACTTGCCAAAGACCTATATTTTAAGGGAACTATTTTGGAATATGTTGAAGTTTGATGATAGTGTGGATTTCACTCATTACATAATAAATGATATTGTAAGCTTTAGTATTTTTTTAAATCATATTATTTTAACAACAAAAAATTATCATTTGCACATGAATACACTCATGCCACCACAACTATGTTTCAAGTGAAATTAATGTCCTACAAAGTTCTCTTCATGTTGGTAGCATATAGTCACGTTAAAATTCATATTGGACCTCATGAATTGTCACCAACCTGAAAATCCTCATGAATTGTCACCAACCTGAAAATTCAATATGGGTTTGGAAACCATCAAACTGAAATATCCCATAAAATTTCAAATTATACATATCTAAATTTTGAAAAAAAAAAAAGAAAACAAGACCCTTACAGGTATTTTGGTTAGAAAAAAATATGATATACTCGTTAGGATGACATCATCAAAATATGCCAAGAAAATTTGGAAAATTAATAAAAACTTTAATGAAGACATCATCAAATTCCGTTAGATTGCCCAGTAGAATGAGACCATTGCAAGACGAACATAAATTACAAGGTAAGTGATTGTGATATAGATACTAAGGGTTAATATGTAATTGCCAATAGTAACAGGGGAAGGAGATGTCATTATTCATACCGGACACGTATTATTTATTTTTAAAATCAAAAGTTTGTTATTTTCATATTCTTCACTTTTTTCTTTTTTTTTTTTTTTTTTTTGTTTTCTCGTATTGTGAACTTATTTCATCCCAAATTGTGAACTTGGCAAAAACATTTTTTGCCAATTACAGATTTTATGCCAACATAACATAAATCATGATGTTCTTCTAGGCCACCGCTCAAGAGGGAAATCGATTTGTTTTTTTCTTTTTTTATTTTGGATCCAACCTCGTCATTACGTGCACACTTCAATTAATCCACCTTAGTCCAATTAAAGGCAGGCAACCCAAACCCACACCAAACTGAGCGTACGAAATAAATTACTTATAATAATAATTTTTTTATTTTTTAAATTCAAATCCTGAAATAAAGGAAAAGTGGGAAAGGCGAAATCTATAATCACCACTCCTATTGGTAACTCATGATAACAATTGATTTACATAACTTCGAAATTTAGTAGCCACAACTAAAATCCCAATATCAAGTTCTGGCTGTAGCAAAATACACTCAATCAAGTCATTTCACCATTAAGTTTTGCTGTTAATTGAAAAAAATGTCACTTTTGATAGCCATAGCACATGAAATAAACAATAAAATAAAATAAAATATAAGCTCCGACAAAATATTTTTGTCAGAAAGACCACAATCACCTCCATACATTGATAAACATGACAACAAAACAAATTACAGTCATAATTTTCACATAAAAAATACTGTCCATGGAGAGGTGACAAAGATGAAGCAGAAACTAACAAAAATAATTTTCTGCAATTCCAACTTCCCCTCAAACCTGGAAAACTAGTAGAATTGATTGTGTTCCCACCTCAATTACGCAACGAGCTGCCACACCAGCGCAATGAGCATTCTACCAGGGCTGTGAATAATTGATGGTAACACGTAATCCTGCGTTGGAGTAGAAATATTTCATCTAAATTTAGAAATTACTGACTAATAAAATAAAGTAATGCCACACCAGTAATTGAAGGAAAAGTCTCGATATGAGAAACTCAATAAAGATGGTTACATGAGGCAACAGGTTACAGTTTTTCTACAATTGCTTCCCATGTAAATTGCAGGAAAAGTCTCGAAATGGAAAACTACTGACCAAGGACCTGTTCAGAAATGATCTCAGGAATCACACACCAGTAACCATGATATACACCTAGTTACACAATATTTGTAACCAATATTGTAACTGTTTGTTTTGCAATCCAACATAAGTCTTCCATCCTAGTCTACAATCCAAAGTGAGCCACATCAATCCTAAATTCAACAATCAGCTCATCATGGTGCCAAGTACGTAGTAATGCCACTTCATATAATTTATGGTCTCACCATCCTCCTTCCTCAATGCATTAACAACTAGTAATTATTCCTGTACATCTTTCTAGTGTATAAATCTGCTTGTCAATTCGCATCCATGAGGGCTACCTATAGTGTTTCATAAGTGTCATCGTCTTTCTTGTCATGTCTTATTTTGACTACATAGTCATCCTAACCTCTGAAATGAGTGCACTTCTTTTATACAGATGTGTTTATGTCATACCCATGCAGCTTTAGCTAACATGTCTTAATGCACTGTCGTTCTGTGATGCGTCCCTTTTAACTTGACTTACATTTGTGATGATGCCGTAGAGCACACTCTACAGATAATTTCTGCACTCAAAGTCGCATGTGTAATGTAACACTTGACTCTTGCTAGCCTTTGTAAATTCATGCTTTTGTTATCTTCACCCAGCCGCCCCTCAATTTTCTACAAATATATTTTTTATTTTTAAAATTTAATAAAATTAAATTTTTTGCCCCCTTTAAATTATGAAATTGTCTCAATTGTGCACTCTATTTTTTATAATCTTATTTTGAATATGTAAATTTAAATATATTTTAAATTATTTGAAACTTCATTTTTTTTAAAATTTTAGGTGCTTATTATTAATATAAAATTTTAAAAGATATTTGTAGTATTAACACTTTATTAAGATTTTATCCCTACAAACATGATATATATTAGTCAAAAAATACTCATTATTGTTATTTTTTGAACTTGTTTGTTAATTTTTCACTTATTTGAGTATACTTTCTTTACTTATTATTTGAGATTATTATAATTTTTATATTGCAAGAAATCATAAGTGTAGGTTTTTCAAATTTATAAATTCATTTTTAACATGTTACTATAGTTTTTTATAAAATTAATAATTATTTTTATATAAACAATAGTTCTCTTTCACAATTAAAAAAATTAAGAACTTTATTAGTTTTTTAATATATTTTTAATTCATTGTATAAACTTGTAAATATGTAGCTACTTATATAAATTATATTTTATTTGAAGAATCGTTTTCTTTTTTCACAATAATAAGATAAATTTGAATATTTAATAATGACTCATAAGATTGTGATGAAACTATGAGAATTACTATAATATTCGGATTATATTTTTCAATATTTGTAAGTTAGTTTTTGTTGTGTTAGATTGAATTAGAATTGATTCTCATTTTTATTTAAAAGTCATTTTTTTGTTCGAATATTTATGCAAATATGATATATATGAGAAATTTATGTATAAATATCATATTTTTATTTATAGTTGTATTTATTTTTTAATAATTAGTTCATAAAAAAATCACAATAAAATATATTTTTATAGGTGAAACAAAATAATTAATATTATATTTTTATGATCGGATGTCGCCCCCCTACACTGAAATCCTGGCTCCACCCTTGTCTCTAGATGTCTAGGCTTCACTTAGTTACCTTCACTTTCACATCTCTGGGGGTGGGGGTGGGGGTGTAGCCGTGATCGTCATAGAGGATATTTGCAATTAATAATTTGATAAACACAAAAAGCACACTATTTAAATTTTTTAAAAGAGCTATTAAAAATCTTTTATGTCCTAAAAGATATAGCATCATGTACAATAGTTGATCTTACTGTTGTTCTATTTAATGGTATACTTGAGATAAAAAGTCTTAGAGCTCCAATATGTAATTTATGTGCTTAAAGTTTCTTATCCAATCATTGTTCGTCTCTCTTTAAACATCAGATTTTATCTTTTATATTCTCCAGATCTCTAGCTCTTTGGCTGAGTTTATAAACTCTTCAAAATATCTTATAAGTTGTTTAACAACTTATAAGCTATCAAAAAGTGTTTGATAATTTTTTTTAAAAGAGCTTATAAGATCCAAAAAAAAGCTGTTTAAGAGCTTATAAACTCCTAAAAAAAAATACGTTCACCTCAACTTATTTTCAAATTAAAATCTTATTTTAACAAACTCTTTTAATTTTTACAGTTTTAATTACAAAATTATCATTACTAACATTTTAAAAGCTTTATGATCTTATTTTATCCAAACACTTCAACAACTTATTTTTAAAATAAGATATAACATCTTATAAGATGTAGGAACTTATAAGATATTTTAAATAAGCTTAGCCAAACACCCTCTAACTTATTTACCTACTTCAGATTCATCACCAAAATATTTGGTAGGCATAAGAGAGCATTTGCTTGAATGTACGTTTGAATCAATTAATTTCTCCTAAAATTTAGATAGCTAAAAGTTTTAAGGTCATTTCTTCGTGTAATCACAAAAAAATAGAAAACTCCCTATACTAATTGTGTTGCAATGGCTATAGTCAAAACCTAATCAATGCAAGTCTAATATCGTTGAAATGGATCTTTTTCTTCTCTAGAATCCACCAAAATCATTGTAAACTATGGTTTATAAAAAGATCATATTCGCACATCTATTTTTCAACCTAGGACTTCTCCAGTGGTCTCCTTATAGAAAAGACAGCTTCCACAGATTTATCTTTAATGCAACAAAAGAACCCAAAAAAAATTAAAATAAATAAAAATTGCAACCAGGTTTCAAGAAAAATTGTTTAAAACTTACAAAGTGATATTATGAAATCCATACCCTTTATTTAGTGAGAATGTTAGTATTGTTCCTTGTAATTCAATTGCCAAAGGCTCTACATTCCCCTCCTCAAGCATTTTATTAGTACTTATTTTAAGTTTCTTCTAGTCTTAAATTTTCAATAAAACAGAAAAAATAACTTCATAAAAGGCTAATGGGGAAAATTGATAGCAAACTCTTACTCTCCAAGTATGCAATAACCACAAAATCTTGCCAATGAGGTTGCTCCATTGAGTGATACTATTCCCTCTGTGATACATCAGCATAAGTCTTTTATGCACCCTCAAGGGCATAATAAAGTTTTGAAACTCGTCTTCGAAGTAGTGGCTCCAATCGAAAAGAAGAAATGTGGCTTTGCCATCTTTTTGCTTCATACATCTCATTCCATGCCTGTACTATCTCGTCAATATTGAATCCTAAACCTGAAAGCACATTAAAAGGTCGAAAGTATTAATCAATTAATTCATTTTTTCTTTAAAACTATCCAAGTTTTTTAGATACTATGTTTGTACGGCACCTTCCAATCCTGTTTCATTGGAACAATGATTCTTTATCATAACAGCAATATCAGTCGTAGAAGCTCCAGCAAGTTCAAATTTTTCAACAGCAACCTCCAAACATTCTTGCCACACAGGAAGTCCTAGTTTGAATTCCATGATGGATCTTTCATAGAGCATGGTACCCCATAATACATATATCTGAGACCGAATGTTTGAAGCCTGTTCTTCAGCTTCTTCTGCAGATATATGTTTGAACAAGTTATCCAGTTTCATTTTCTGCAATAGAGTTTCAATTTTATTTTGCTTGAACAGCTCACTAAGGCGCTGCTCTTCTTGGTCCTCCCACATCTGCATTCCCCTTTCCATGTTTTCCTCTGCATCGTTGTAAAGCAAAAGAACTTCTCCTGAAGGCCATAATTCCAGATCAACTTCAGTGCTAACTGCATAATACCAAGAGAGTTTTGCCTGTTCAAACTGTTGCTGCCCAAGAGCTAGAACAGCTTCACAGAAATTTGGTTTAATTTTTAGAGCCTCTTCATATCTCTCTCCTGCTTTCATGAACTCCTCCTGTGCCCAATCATAAGCACACTTGACTTGTTCAAGCACAGATTCTCTAGAAGACTCTTCTGTAAAATACACCCTCCTTCTTGCCCTAGACATGTGAACATTGCCGCAATTGAACAAAGCTAAAGCTGCCATCTCCTGGAACTTATCTGCAGCAATGCTGAAAAGGTCTTGAGCCTCTTCACTAGTGACCGTCTCTTCCATTGCTTCAGAGCAGAGCTTCATTCCCACCTCATGGAGATCAATATAAGCATCAATATCAAACCCAACATAGTTCTTGAAGAATTGAGCAAACTGAATGATCCAATCACTGATACAAGTTGATACAGTATTTACTTCCTTTCTTTTTACCACATGTCCATTTTCAGTAATATCTTTCATGTCAAGCTTGTCCTTCTTAACCTTTTGAAAGAATGGATCTTGATCCGGATTAACTGCAACAATATACAGCTTGACAGAACCACGTTCTGCAGATGCTTCAGCCCACCTGAGTTCTTCTGTTGTGGTGATTGTGACCAAATCACCTTCTTCATCCTTATACTTAACAAGAACAGCTTTAGAGCTAGGAAACCGCTCGGAAATGATTTCCCTCAGTTTCAAAATGTTGCAGTTAAGAGGAATTTGGGCCCATCTTATGTCTTCTCCAAACACTAATTTCACTGTTTTTCTAGGTTCTTCCTCCATACCAGTACTAATTATTTCCTCCACCACCAATTTGTCTTCAGTATTCTTTTCCTCAATCTGATCCTCGGGCATCCTCATCAAGACTCCAACATCAGCCTTTCGTTCCTCAATTTTTCCTTTTGTTTCATTCTCATAACTTTCTTTCTCTCCATTATATTCCTCAGTCCTGCCATCAACTTTCTTCTCCTCTAGATTGTTGCTTTTCTTTTCCTTTGCCTTCTCTTTTGGTCCCTTGCTTTCAGGTGAAGCAAGTGGCTCAATGTACTCGGGCAATGGAACCAAATCTATAGGAATTTCATTAAATCTTGAGCCTTGTCTCTCGAAGGTTTTTTTCAGCCTTTCTTCAATTTCATTCGCCATGAGATTATTCTGTTCCATCTTCAGTACTGTTCCAACATCTCTAAGTGCCAAATCTAGCCTATTCAATGCCTCATAACATCTAGCTCTCTTCAAGAGTGCTTTACTGTATTTCGGTGTGACTTCAAGGGCCAAATTGCACTCGTGGATCGCCCTTGGATACTCGCTGATACCCAACTGCATATAGCATTCAGCCATATTACTCCTGAGATACGATACATCTATATGGTTCCTTGGAAGTAATTTTATGGCTTTCTCATACTTTAATAAGGCACCTTCATAGTCCCTCTTCTGAAACAATCTATTACCCTCATCTTTTAATTCATGCGACATTGACATGAATATGGCTGTGTCTTGATCATAAGCTCTTGGGCTATTTCCACTAGCTCTCATTTGCCTCAAATATAATTCACGCCATTTATCTCCATAAAGGCTCTTATCCTTTCCAGTCTGTTTCCTCATGCTGCTACCCAAGATATCAAACTACCGAAAAGTTGATCTCCAAAAACCAGCAATTGTAACCAACTTCTATGCTATCCCAATGCAATCTTTTCCTAAGCCCAATAATTAGACTCAAATACCAATTTCTGGAAGCCTATAAATCCAATAAGGGGGGAAACAGAGAAATTTACCAATCAAATCCAAGCTAATACACAATCCAAAACCAAAACCAAAACCAATGCGACCTACTACCAATGCACATCCAAAAGCAACAGATAACAACTCAAAAGATACAATCTTTACCCAGAAAGCTCATATAAATGCTCTAAAATTCCACAAAAACTCTAACAAAAACACCAAGAAAACGAAAAGAATCCCACAAAATAAAGAACTTCCTTCCTGTAAATGCCAATTTAGATAGTGCTACAGAAATGAAGAAAAGATTAACTTGATTCTTTCTAGGCTCTTTTCTTTTGAAAAACAATAATATGATTCTGATAATAAGATGGAATGGGAAACTAAACTTATCTGCAAATACTCAATCTTATTCAAACCCTTCAAAAGTTTCTTTAGATTTTCATGGGAAATCAAGAAACTTGTGGGTTTGCTGAATGAGATCATGCGGTTGCAGATGTATGGAAAGGAGAAACAACCACTAAAAGAAAAAGTGTATATGCCAAAGAACAAAACAAACGTCTTGCAGCTTTGAGCCTTGAAGCAAGTAAAAGCCACAAAAAAAAATGTAATTAGTTATTAAATATTTAACTAAAGAAAAAGTAAAGAAGGAAAATCTTTTTCTAATTTTTACGAGAATTTGTAGACAATTGTTGCCAAGGGACAAACAAAACTGTGGGACCGCATTTCCCTGTACTCCAAGATTGTTGGGACGACGTCATGTGTGGCAATTGACCAACTGACATGTTTGCATTGACTATTCCCTAACTAACTTTATTTAGGTTATTAAGGAAATGTTTGATTGTGTTTTTGGTTTTTTGAGGAATTTGTTTTGAGTATGAATTTGAATGAAAGCAATATTTGTTTGAATTTTGAAAAATATAATTTGCAGCGTAGCAGTTTTGTAATATAAATTTTTGTTTGTTTAACGGCGTTAAATTAATCTTTTTTATAAATGTAAAAATAATAATAAATATGTATAATGCTAGAATAATTGAATAATGTAATGATATTGATATATAGTAAATCTATTTTAATTTTCATAAAGAATGAATTTATTTTGGAGTTTTGTAGAAAAGAAAACATTCCCCCAAATCATAATCAAACATAGGCTTAACCTTTCATACTCTCTTAGATTACGTGTCTCAATATTATAATTCTCAATTGATTAAAATTTAGGACAAAATACATAAAACTTCCTATGAACTTTATCTATGACCGCAAATACTTTTCTAAACAATGCAAATGTAATATTTTTACCCACTAAATTAAATGTTTAGACAAAATTATCATTAATATAATCAATTTATATAGTTTTTAGTTTACTTTGAATATTTTGCATCCCAAATTTAATTTTAATTTTTTTTAAATTAGAAAAAAATAAATTATATTTTTTAAAAAGTAATTAGTAAATTAAGTAATTTAAATTAAAAAAACTAAAGTATTCAACGAGTACAATAAATACCCAAAAATATTAAATATAAAAAATTATTTTGATTAATTGAATTCAAAATAATGAATTAACTATTTAATCTAAATAAATTCGGAACTCTTTTGGATAAAATAAATAAGTATGTCTCTGTTGATATTTAGATATATTATTTATATATTTTTTAAATTAAACAAAGATATATTTCATTAACTTTTTACCATTTTGAATAAGAATGCATAAATTATTTTTACTCATATATATATAAATTAAGTTTACAAAAATACACTTATTTACCTTTATCCACAAGAATTCAAAATTCATTTAGATTAAATAGTCAATACTTTATTTTGAATTTAAATAATTAAAATAAATTTTTCATGTTTAATATGTTTTTCGTGTATTTATTATACTTTTTTATTACTTTAATTTTTTAAAATTTGAATTATTTAAGCTATTAATTACTTTTTAAAAAATATTTTTAAAGTATTTTTTCTAATTAAAAAAATTAAAATTAAATTTGGAATGCAAAATATTCAAAATAAGCTAAAAACTTTATAAATTGATTGTATTGAGGGCAGTTTTATCTAAATATTTAATTCAAGAGGTTAAATGTTACATTTGCAAGATTTTTAGTGTTTACGCACATAAGTGAAATTCAGGGTTTTTATGTAATTTACCCTAAAATTTATATAAAAGTTAAAAAAGTGAGATTTTCTTTATTTTTTTGTTATTATTTTTAAAGGAAAAAATTAATAGAGTTGTATTATTGGTTTAAGTAAAATATAAAAAAATACTTTAGTAAAATGAATTTGAGACATCCAAAAATAAAAAATAAACAATAAATTTGGGATACGTGAATGCTATATTAAGATTTTCTTTTTCGTATATAGTTAAAGTTGAAAATTTAGTAATAAGATCAATAATTTTATATACCTTTGAATAAAGAATTTTGATTATTTATTCAAATATTTTACAAAATTTTTAAGAGTGCTAAAACAAAAACTTTATTCTACATTCAAAAAGAAATTAAATTGAAAAGGAAAAAAAAGTAAAAAAAAAAAAAAAGGAAAGATTACTAAAAAGAGTGGTTGGGTATCATCTTTGTAGAGATGATAATATAATGGCAATGGTGCGAGTTTGCCAAAATTCAAGATTAGTTCCACTAATATTTTTAAGTACTCAGATCTAGATGAGTACCCATGTTGGATTCGTTGCATCCGAGTTAGGCCCATTAGACTATTTTATAATATTAAAAATATTAAAAATATATTTTTAAAAAATATCAATACTAAATTTTTCTAAAAAATATATTTTTAAAAATAATATTATATAAATACATATATTAAAACAAAAATAAATAGAAAATTAAACAAGCATGGGTTTAGGACGAGGAGAGTTTGAAAATAAAAAAACAAGACCTAATCAAACTTATTTATAATTTTAAAAATTCGCTCTAAATGAGATATGTTCTAATTTGTACTCGTCCCATTTTCATCTATACATCTTTTTGGACCAGTCTATTTCCATTCATACTCTTCCACCACTAAATGGCTCAACATATCGTCACAATTATGGTTGGACCCTTTTTGCAGCAAAGCTTGCATCTTTTTGGAGAAACTATGCTTTTTCATGCTATTTTATCACTATTCTTATTCTAACTTGGAAGACCAAAATTGAGAGGCTTTTTTATCTTAATATTGTTTATTAAAAAACTTTTAAAATATCATATGATGAGAATGTATTATCAAAATATAGCAAAATATTATAGTGGGTAACGAATTATGATCGTTTGGCAACATAACATTTTCTACAAAAAAAGTTTTTTTAAAAAATAATTGAGAAAGATTCGTTAGGGGACTAACGAATTCATAATTGAATTTGTTACGCCCTTTAACGAATTCATTAGCCCTAGTAACAAATTCAATTGTAAATATATATATATATATATATATATGTGTGTGTGTGTGTGTGTGTGTGTGAATTATAGATATATTATAAATTCTTTATATATCTACATCATAAATAAATTTTAATAAAAATTGTTAATAAATATAGGTTATTTAGATTTTTATAAATTTACTAATATTTATATATAATTATATACGATATATATATTTGTACATTTAGATACATTAAAATGTAAATATTTCTATAAATATATGATAAATAATTGTTGATAAACTTTCATATATTTATATATATTACTATTTATATATAATATATTTGTATATATAATATATTTAGATATATATATATATTTAAATATTTATATATAATATTTATATTTACATAAATATAAATTTATGTATTATATATTCATTTATATATATATGTATGCAAATTTATATATATAACTATAATAAATATATTAATAACAATATATATAAATACGTATAGCTATATAATAAATATATTAATAACAGTATATATAAATATATGAAAGTTTATCAACATTTATTTATCATGTATTTGTAAATATATATAAATTTTAATGTATGTAAACATATATTGTACATACTTATATAAATATTTATATATAAATATTAGCAAATTCATAAAAATTTATATAACATATATTTAACAAATTTAAAAAAAATATTCATTTATAAATGTATATATATAGGCATATTTATGTATTAATATATTTACAAATATTTATATTTAAATATATATTTATAAATATAATTGTATATATATATATAAAATATATTATACATAAATATATACTATATTATGTGAAATATATTAGTATATATTTATGTAAATATAAATATTTATATATCTGAATATACTATATTTACAAATATATTACATATATAGTAATATATATAAATATATGAAAGTTTATCAACAATTAGTTATCATATATTTATAGAAATATGTGCATTTTAATGTATGTAATTGTATAAATGTGTACATATAGTATATAATTATATGTAAATATTCATATAAAATGTTAGTAAATTTATAAAAAAATCTAAATAACCTATATTTATTAACAAATTTAAAAAGAAAATATTTATGATGAAGATATATAAAATATATATAATGTATCTATAATTCATACATATATGTAGATTTATAATGTATCTATAATTTACTTAATATATATATATATATATATATATATATTTGTTAATGGGCTAACGAATTCACAATTGAATTCATTATCCGAATTCACAATACCCTAACAAATTCTTCCAATTATTTTTTTAAAAAAAAAAATTTGTAAAAAAATGGTATTTTGCTAAATGAATTTTGATTGGAATTCTTCACCTACTCTAACATTTTCTATACTTTGATAATACTTTTTCATCTTAAATAAAAAAGCCAAAATTGAGAAGTTTTAGCAAACAAAATAAATTTTCTGGGTTATTGTGTGTAATTACTTTCTATTTTACACCCCCTGAGATTATATTTTCTTATGTATATTAATTTATTGAAGGCTCTAAGATTAAATACGAATTACATTAATTTGGGTGTTTATGTCCATGAATCGAATATTGGAATTGAAGAAATTGAGTGTCAAATTGAATTTTCCCTACGTCAATTAACAATCATTATATTTCTTATTCTACAAGTATATAGTATAAATAGAAAATTCTTGGAAATGCCATGTGCAATTGTACACGCCAACAAGATTATCAAATGGACCTAAAATATTGAATTAAAACCTCAAAAAACAGTACGGTCAACTCGATTCGGACTTGGCATAAAGTGTAAAGACAAATCAACATCAATATGTAAGAATATTCAATGTTATGGAAGCCAAGTATTTTTAAGGTAAACGTCAAATCGTTCATTAAGAAATTAACAAATTATTCTGTTTTGAAATTGACATTATTTAATAGAAAAAAGAAATTTCAAGGATCATTTTATAATTACTTGAATGTAATGTGCAGCGAATCTATTTCGTTTACGGTATGGATTATTAGTTAAAATTTAAATTGACTTAGTAATTGTGACTCCACCCTTAGTCTTATCTACTTCTTGATGAATCATTAGAAACCTGCTCTCAAATATTTGTCTAACTTTAGCCAAGAACTTCTGAATTATGAATCACGAAAAGTATAGGAAATTAACCTAATCTAGAAGACAATTGACACATTATTTGGTGGTCACTCATTAATTTTTATACTTGAAGATATTGCACCCAACACGCTCTCCTTATCATTATCAAGCAATTGAAAAACATATTAAAATTCAATACGTCGTGTACAAGATTACAATAATACATCAAATGGAAAAACAAATTATTGCATTATTGTAACTAAGAAATTTCCATTCAACAAACAACATTTCTAAAAAACCTAGTCCAATAGCTCAAGAATAAAAGAGACCTAATTAGTAGATTTACCATACCACTTCGGAACATAATCCTTACTTAAACAATTATAAGTACTCCTCTCCATATTTTCTTTTTTTTTAGATATGAGAAATTCGTTATGTTTTGTAGTGTTTTTAGTTCTCTATCGATATTATTCTTTCGGTGTAATTCTGATTTGACCATTAGAGTGTTATCTCCGATACAACCATGCACCCATCAGATAATTAGGTACTTGGAGAGGAGTTAACTGAATTGAAAAGCAGCCACACTTCATTCCATATAAAGGAATTGATGATTTCAACCCTAGATAGGAGGTTAAATACATCATGCTGAAACCGTAGCGGCCAGATATGCAGTGGAGCTGCCAAATTCCATGTCCCTGGCGTCCATTATCATTGAAGGGAATTGCTCAAACATCATGCATTCACTCCAACACCCTAAGTTGATTTCCCTCCAACTGCACTACAATTCAAGATGCCAAAACTATAGCAGGATCCATTCGAGTGGTTAAATTCTCCATGGTTAGAAGGACGGGCACTCGTGCTCACATCGCTGTAAGGGACCAGTGATGTATTAGATTTTGCCATTCCTATTTTTTGTCAATTTACCTCGTTCATGATATAGGGATTGATACGGAAATCACTTTTTTCTAATAGGATTGACGAGCTAGATAGCTGCAGAACTGGAGAGTCGATCATAATATTTGAGCCAAATTATTTGAGCTAGGCCTATCAAGGATTATCTTTCCTTAAAAAAAAAAAAGAACTCCAAAACTTGTTGTGATCTTTTGGTGTACATACATTGAATGTACATTTTCGTTATTTTTTATTTACATATTCATCGAATATATAATTTTAATAAGTTGATTCGTAACCGAACTTATTAGTTAATTCCAAATTCAATCGTCAAATTGATACAAGTTTAATAAGTTGATTCATGATGAATGTTTTAAGTTAATCCCAAACTCAGTGCACGTTTGGGAGCAGTTTTAAAATAAAAATTCATTTAGAAAATAGACTTTTCAATAAATACTTTTGGAAAAGTAATATTAAAAGATGTTTGGTGAAACCTCATTTCAAAAAGTATTTTAGATTAAAAAAATAGAACAAAATTGGAAAATCTCAAGCCTTGTTTGTTTGTTTTTTTCTCGGTGGGATTTTTTTTCATTTTTCATTATTCCAAAAACACAAATCATATTGTTTTATCCAACGTCATTGGAAATAACCATACCGCTTGATACTTGTTAACTATAAGTTTCTTCCAGAATAGGAGGCATCCAATCTAAACTTAATGTTTGTTTTCTCATTTTCCCGCTCAAAATACTTTTCAATTTTATTTCTTCTATTTTCAAACCTACTCCTACAAAATATCTATCAACCTTCCCTCTCAATTTAACTCATGTCTCTTCAACTTTACACAATAAAAATGAATAATTATCCACTAACTCTCATTAATATTTTTTTATTATCATCTACATCATTAATATGGGATTCCAACTATCAACTAACTTTTATAAATATATTTTTATTATCAATCACATCATTAATATGAGATCTATATCCAAAATTTATTTTATTAAAATATTTAACCTACTTAAAATATTAATTATAGATCCCACCACAACAAAATCACTTAATATACATATACTTTGGAAAACAATGAACCAAATATAACTTCATTCTCAATCTTATACATTTTCTATCCAAAAATAATTACTAAATATATTTTTAATTTCACAAGAAAATTAATAAAACTCTATTTATAAATACTAAAAATAGAAATTCTCAACGGAAAGCAAACTAACGAGCCCTCTACTCTTGTAAATAAAAGTAACGCAAATAGATTTTAAAAAGTCACTAATTCTCAATTCTTTAGAATGAACTTGTATGAAGTTATTTATCTAAAATTTTCTTAATATTAAAATATTTAATAATTTTATAAATGAACTTTCTTATCTCAAATAATAATACTAAATTTGAACCGCTAAGTTTGAACCGCAAAGTCTGACAAGGATTATAATTCTAAGTATACGTATGGTTATTGGATTATTTTAAAGTATTATCAATATTACACTTGATATATATATATATATATTTAGTGATTTAAGTATTTTATTTTTTATAAAATAAAATATTTATTTTTTATTCATTATAGCATGTAAATTACCATTATTTCACCTTGCACGCGTGATGACGTGGAGTACAGCTACAGCAAACAATCTCTCCTCAGAGAGAAGAAGGCGGCCCAATTAGAAGCCCAAAATCTCACAGCGTCTCCCTCATCGACGGTTCGTTGGCCGACCGCTTAATCAATTCACCGAACGATTTCTCTCTGGATGCATTTGCTAAAATAATTTATTAATATAAAAGTATAAATTAAGAAATGGAAGCTCGTCATGCATCTCTCGGTCGACGAACGGTATTGATATCTCCTCTCAATTGCTTTTATAGTGTATTTATGGAAATTTTCGGTCTAAATTTAGTTCTATTCCACTAATAACCCGATTATCATCTACTTTTGCTGTCATTCTTTGCAGTTGGAAGAAATTCGACAAAAGCGAGCAGCAGAAAGATTGAGCAAGGCCTCATCTGGACCAGATCTCACCAAAAACCCCATCGGTATTAAGTCTTTTTTATCCTCTGTGTTTTGCTTATTAGATTATTTTTTGTTTAATTTTTTTCTTTTTTTTTGTCGTTTTTGCGATAGATGTTACGGGGATTAAGAAATCGGAGAGTGCAAATCGACTCTCGGAGGTACCAAATTATGCTCTTCTTTTTTTGAAAAAAATAAAATAAAATCGTGGCAAGTATGATAAAGTTCTTTGCTTTTATTCGTTTTTGCACGATGTGAATATCATTTCATTGCAATTTTAAACCATAATGCAGAATGATATCAGTGGTTTAGTATCACAATTGAAAGAAATGCAACAAAGGAATGCAAAGCTTGAGGAGGCGAACACGGAATTGGCCTCATTGGTACCTTACTTGGAGAGAGCTATATATTCGACAGCTTGAGTAACAATTATTTGATAATTTTTCGTCTAGTACAGTACTGTAATGTAGTGATGATTTATTTTTTTCCGGTTCCATTGATCAGCTTCAGAAGAAAGAAATGGAGAACAACATGCTGCAGAAGCGACTGAATGAACTGGTAACTGCTGTGCATTGATTTAACATGTATAATTCTTGGCTTCTTTAATATGTTTCAAGTGTTCATGTTTGCACCAAACAAGGTTTGATATAATTTATATTACTTTTTAATGTATATCTTTGTACATATTCCTATCATTATATCAATGAAAAGTATGTATACTTGCATCTTTTCAAATCATTAACTCAATATAACTATGTTTTTTCTAATTATTACATTAATGTAAGAACAATATATATTTATAATATAAAATCTTGATGTGACACCAATCTTTTTATGATATGACATTTACTGTTGAAAATGTTCTCTCCATAAATGAAGCCAAATGTTTTTTTTTTCCTCAAAAATGCCTCACATTAACCATTTCCAATACAAAAGCAAACACATTTCTTCTTGACACATTCTCCTGTAGAACCCTCCAAAATGCATTTCCCTACATAGCCTAGGTTTTTTGTGCTTTCTTGATTTTCTTATAACAAGGATAAAATCAAATTTGAGATTAGTTTGATCTCTTAACTAGACAATTTTGATGAGTTTAGTGGAGAAAGTCAACATTAAATACCTTAAATAGTTTTCTGTATAACTTCATTATTTATCTGCCTGTTGAGGCCAATGAGGTGAATTGACGACATTAAACTTGTGTTATTTAGGTAAAAACCAATTTCAGCAATCAATCTTGCCTGGAGCTTTGAGTAGTTTAGTTCAATTTTCACCACTAATGATGGCAATCACCCACACCATGCTATTTTTCAGTGAATCGCTCTGTTATGTAAGTGTAAATCAAGGAGTACTTTACATAGAATTTGGGGTCAAATTTCCCAATGCAAGTTCCATAAAATATTTGAGAGAGAAAAAGTAGGATCATCAAGAAAGTTTTAGTTGATTTTATCTATTTGATATTTTCATTTTGTTATTTGTCTGTGCCCTCTTCACCAATGGATTTAAGGCTCTCTTGTCTTGTATGATCTGGGGGAAAATCTATATAAGAGTAAATTACTTGTGAAGTTTTATCAGAACTATAAAAATCATATCTATTAGATATTTTTGTTCTTTAAATTGTATAAGATGCTAACTATAGATTCAGATCTGACTATGTAGGTGGAATTCTGTCCTATATTTACTTAATCAACTGTTTCTTCTTCTTGCTATTTGCAGGAGCAGAACACAGTGCCATCACTGAGAAAAGCTCTCAAAGATGTTGCAATGGAAAAAGATGCTGCAGTTGTTGCACGGGTACTAAATCCATCACTATTGTACTTGTTCACTGCAGATTCCCTTACTCTCATCTTCTCTTCACCTATAAACCCTTATTTTTGTGTAGGAGGATCTTTCTGCCCAGCTTCGCACACTAAAAAAACGCATGAAGGAAGCAGAAGAAGAACAGTATAGAGTAAGCCAGCAGCTGCCTTGATTAATTAAACAAACATTGGCACCCTGCACCCCAGACTTTCATATGTTTATGATTCTCGTGCATTAGGCTGAGGAGGATGCAGCTGCACTAAGAGCCGAGTTAAACTCATTGCAACAGCAAGCAATGCGCAGTCCTCCAGGTGGCATCACTGCAACAGGATACTCAGTTGATCAGATCCAAGCCATGGAAAAAGAATTATCCAATTTGAGGTCCAAGCTTAAGGTCAGATTGTCTGGAAACATCTTTTGCTCGTTTCATGAGATTATCTTTATTTGAAGCGTATAAGCCGTTTGATTTTGGAAATTTACAGCAAGAATCAATATTGAGACAGCAAGAGCATCAACACTTAGCAGAGGAGCAGGCCCGTACATCTGCCCTTATTTTTCAGAAACAAGAGCTAGAAGAAAAACTTGCATCTACCTCTAAGAGGGCCTCAGGTATCACCAATTGCTTTTCTGGGTTTAAAATAAAGTGCTGCTAAATCTACTGTATTATATTATTAACCATGATGTTTCCCCAACATATGTTGAGTCTAGCCCTCATCTTGGGACTTATTTAAGCCCAAAGAAGACTGGCTTGATGAACTTATTACCCCAAGGTGAAAAGTTTTAAACCATGATGAAGGTTGGAAGTTTTGTTTTTGGCATTTGATGGTTGTGGAATTCTTTGTCCCTCTTCGAGACTTGGACTTGGGTGTCATATCCTACAAAAAAATTCTTTTCATTCCATCTGGATTCTTTGATTAACTTGTACATATTTCTCAGACAAGTTAGTAAATAAAAGCATACTGATATCTAATACTGCCTCTTCATAGTGGGAATGCCTACAAACTGAATTTGTTTTTGCAAAAGCATTTTATACTGCTGTAATTTTGTTCTGGTACTGATTGCTGTTTTGCTAGCATTCGGAACCTCTTTTCTCTTTCTATTAGCTATGAATTTGTTGTAACTTTTCTCTATCTTATGTAATGCAGAGAATGAGATAGAACAGGCAAACCATAGGGCATTTACATTGGTAAGAATTGTTTTGACTGATCATGGTTTAGTTCTAACAGATGACTGTTTCCATAAATGGTATGAACCATTGGATGTTATGTTGTGCAGCGAACAAACTTTTCGTATTGCTACATTTACTTTTAATAGTTTAGTTAATTTTATTTTTATCTCTTCTAAACTCTATCAACCATTTATCTTTGCATTCATGCCAAGTTCCTTTCTGCTGAACACTATATATGATTTCAGGAGGACAAGGAGAGACTTGAGAAGCAATTGCATGATATGGCGGTAGCTGTTGAGAGATTGGAAAGTAGCAGACAAAAACTTTTAATGGAGGTACATGATTTTGATATGGCCCATTTAACGTCAAGAACTGCAACTCATTGTCTTTCAGTTTCTGTTTACAGATTGACTCCCAGTCTTCAGAGATAGAGAGACTATTTGAAGAAAATTCAAGTCTCTCATCTGCCTATCAAGAATCAATGGGATTGGTGGCACACTGGGAAAATCAGGTACCTAGTTTTTGGTGCTTGTATTGAACGATATAATCATATACCTTTATTCTCTAGTTATTAGGATGACTAAACTGTTCTATTCATTCATTTGTCTAGCTCTCTTTGTATTTATGTTTTACTCTGTGGTGAAAGGAGACCCTCGCACTTTATTTTAAGACTGTTGAAATTACTCTTGCTGTAGCATGTCAGTTTTATAAGCTTTGTGACTGAAGCATTGTGTTTTTATTTGGTTGCCATTATGTAGCCCTTCTTGAAAGTTTCTTAGCAGAATTTGATAGCGTTTGAATAGCTATATGATCACACCTCCAATTGATATAACATGCATCCTTGATTTGTCCTTCAAAATTTTTAGTCTTCTACATGTGTTTCATGCAGATAAAAAATTGTCTACAGCAAAATGAGGAACTTCGTAGCATGTTAGATAAGATGCGGACAGAACAGGCCAGTATGCCAGGTCTGAATGATAAAGCTTCCCAAGCAATGTCGGATTCCGGCAGAGGAGATAATATGATTGAATCCCAGTATGGGACTGAATTTTATTCCCTTAAGGGCCAGCTAGCTAAAGAACAAAGCAGAGCAGAGGCTCTATCTGCAGAGGTCTTGCAGCTCTCAGCACGCCTCCAGCAAGCAACACAAGCATATAATGGTCTTGCCCGCCTGTATGCCTTCTTCTCTACTACTACTATTTTGTTGTTTTTGTAGTTTATGCCGTTGTTTGCTTATGTTACTGATGCCCGGTACTTGCAGCTATAAACCCATGTTGCGGAACATTGAGAATGGTCTTATGAAGATGAAGCAAGATGGCTCAGTTACCGTGCAGTAATCAGAGACAACTATTTTGTATTTTTACTGGATTAAAGTTCTAATTGTTGAAATTTTGATATTAAAGCTAAAGAGCTAAAATTAAAAGCATATGAATCATGGGCACTTGATTGATGACAATTATTTTGTTACTGTGACAGACAGTGGACTGCAATTTTCTGTAGACGGAAGTATAATTTGGTCAATTTTTCTAGTTCTATAACAAACAATTTCAATGGAATCTTTTAATTTCTTATTTTATTGTTCTCAACTCCGTGTATTCATTTATCCACCGAGTACATTGAAGGTATAGAATGGCTTCATCAAAATTCCTAAAATTATAGAAATTATTTTTAGATTATTTACAAAAAAAATATTAAAAATTATCTAATTTATAAGTACTTTTTTAATATTTGTTATATTCTGGAAATTGCGCAATTGAGAATAGTATTTGTGAAATAAAGATAAATTAGAATGTGTTATTTATAATTTTGAAATATATAGGAGTATTTTTTCTAAAAAGAAAAATAAGCCAAAACTAATTTTTATAATTAATATATACATTTTTAAATTTGTATTAACTACAGCTACTTGGGGTAACTTTTCAACCTGTGTACGTTCTCATAATGAGGGGGTGTATCATCAGATGACTTACAACCATTTCGGAAAAATCAAATATTCATGTACATGTCGCATGAGCCTAATTATTCTTCATGCTTAGTAACAATTAAGTTACTTGATCTTCCTATGTGTTTTCTTTTTTCATTTAAAATAGTAGTTGATCCTTATGAAAATTTACAAATAAGAGTTCGTTCCTTTCATGGTTGATAAGTCTATTATTAGATCAACCAAATTATTTAGTCCTAGTATAATCGCTGTAACTCATTTTTTATTTTTTTATTTTTTTTTTTTTTTTTTTTGAACTCTCTGTTTTTATTACAATAATTTATTTTAGCCAAGGTGAGAGCAGAGATAGCAATACACTTCACTGTTAAGTCCTTTGTGAAGTGGAAGAAAGCCATTTTTTTTTTTCTAATAAAAACAAAGAAGGTTGTTTCTGTCTGTTTTTGCAAACAGTAGTTTTGAAGAGCAACAGATTGAAAATTATAGGGAGAATTCAAACTGTAGATTATTTACAGGATCTGTTGTTGAGTATAATGAAAAAAAGAAATAAAATCTATTTACAAATTAATACTCCTAGTTAGGTTTAAATGATAATTCTTTCGATAAAAACTTGTGACTGATAAGATTGATTCAAGATGGTACTATACATCTTTTCAGGCCATCTCCAACCCATAATATCAAATTTGGTGTAACTTTAATATTTTTGGTATAATTTGACATAAATCATTTCCAACTCATTATACCAAATTTTACACCAAACAAATATTTTATTCTTACTTTTCTTATTTTTCAATTATCGCCAATATATTTATTTACAAAGTTAATTATATTTATTTTATTACTACTAATTCTACTAAAAATTATATATAATTTTATTATATTTATTTAATTATATACAAAAATAAACATTACACTTAATATTACAATAAAAAAATACTACATTGCACATATCACGTGTAACACAAAAACTTTCGCCAATCAAACATAGATTTCAATACATTTTTGTGATTCAATTCTCAAAATTAGTATATTTATCCTACTAATAATCAATTAATATATCTTGTAGGATCAAGAAATGATCTACCAGAGTATTAAATTATTGTCTTTAGTTTATGTAATATTTTATTTTTTAAATTTTAGTTCTCAATATTTATGTTGTATTATTTTACTTTTGAATTCTATACATGTAATGTTATTTCAATATATTTACTTATTATTTGTTAATTATCATAATTTATATTAAATATTAATTATTTGTTAATTATTACAAACGTTATTGTAAAATAATAATTAAATTAAAATTAAATAAATTAAATTAATTAAATATACAATATATGATACAAGTAAAATTAAAAATTGGGATAGCACAAATTTAAGGACAAAATGAGAATATATGCATTATATTAAATTTGATGTGAATAAATAGTATTGCATCAAATTTGGTATAATAACACCAAATTTGGTACAAGAATTGATGTTGGGTTGGAAAGCAAAAAATATCAAATTTGATATTTTAGTGTAGGAAATGATGTAGAAGTGGAGATACCCTTAGTGCATATGTAAGTAAATTCATGAATAATTATCAAATATTTCCTTTTATTATACACTCTGAATGCATAAATAATTGTCAAGTATCATATTTTTATTTTTATAAATATGAAGTGGGTTTATTATCTATCGTACCAATTCCAAAATTGAATTACAACCATGAGATATTATTAAAGTTAAAAGTAGGGGCGTCAACAATAGTGGTAAAGTTTGAAGACAAACGTCACTGTCCAAATTGAGATCCTCGTTATCTCAAGACAAGGGAAAGAATACCATTGTCTCCAGGCTCTAATGTTAAATCCAAGCCCTTTAGTATTAACCATTGTTCTAAATTTCCTTCCAAACATCAAAATTTCAATCAAATTTGCAATTTTTAGACCACATAAACGAAACCTAACTTACAGTATAATTTTGAAGAATTTTCATCAAAGTTTGAAATATTCTCAGAGTTTCAAAAAATGTGCATATTTGTGTTAACCAAAAATATTCAGAGTTAATTTTTAAAGAATTTTCAACAATATTTTATAAATTTTAATGATTTTTCTAAATTAAAATCAAAGCTTTGGTTACCCTCAAAATTTCCACCAATTTACAACCCCGATACATACGCACACCAACATTCATTCTTTCGTCAATAACACTACCCACATTACACCATGTTCGATAATGTTATGCACCTGCTGCACAAAGCCGTATTTGCCTCTCTGCAAAGCCAAAGCACTATTGACGATGTTGGTAAGCATCAAAATATGCAAATGATATCGATCATTTCACAATTGAGACAATTTCGTCGAAATTACACTACAATAATTCAACTGTAAAACTTCAAATGGAATATAAACTCCACAAATAAATACCACTTTCCCCTCGAGAAAACCAAATTGACTGCCTCACCTAGCACATCTCAAGAGGTTGCACCTGGATCACTAATCACACCCAGAAAGTCATCTTTTATGGTGCCGATGCAGAACTGCAAAATATTAGAGCTTGCGGGTTATGGGGTTCAAAGAACACAGATGGATATGCTGTACTCCAGAAGGAATATATCAACATAAACAATATACTTGCAAACAGATCACAATTTGAACCAGAAGGAATTAACTCATAAAAACAGGATGCCACTAATGCAGTTTCTTCATTCTTACAAGCCTGCCTGTTCAGGTTACTCATGCTGTTGTGGGCATTACAGAGAAGAATGTAAATTTCATATATCGATTCACAAAAATTACAAAGTGAATGAGAGAGCACAACAACCTAGTAAGAGAGCAACTGAGCAAGGGATGTGGAGGGCCTGAGGCATGGATACAGGATGAGAAAAGAGTTGGAGATGACACAAAGGCATCACAACAACTGTAGAATACCACTTACTAAAATCTTATGAATCTCTCTCATGACCTACTCTATTCCTAGTAAAAGAATCATCAGCAAAATCTAAAAAAGTTAGAATACTCTTTAGACAATATTTTACGAACATATATAATCATTCAACTAAAGTTCTAATTTCTCTTCATATTGATAAGCTAATCTTACTAGGATTTGACTGCATAATGTGTTAAACTGATATATATAGCTGCTGGAGTAAGTTTGACATAAAAGCCTATCATTGTGGGGCTAAACATGCAATTTTCTTCAAAATCCTGATACAACTTTAGTTGGGAACCAAGAATAAAATCAACACAATATGCTAAACAAAAGTGCAAAGTATTTTTTGATGTGCCAATATATGAAGACAGAGGACGTACAATTTCTGTAGCATCAACTCGTGTTCCAATTATCTTCAGCCTAACTTCACTGTCTTTCTGAATTTTGACCTGTCAATGATTTAATAAAACAATTGATGTGCCTCCTGAATCCAATTAAAGATCACATATACGTCGCCATGACAGAAAGTAGACAAAGGTGGAAGGGGTACATACAGATCCATCTGAAGTTGTGTAGTTAGGCATATCTCCAGATTGGAACTCCATATCATCAGGTATCAACTACAGATAAAAAATAGGAATTTCAAATCAAAAAGAGAAAAGCAAATGCCTTCGGAACCAGACTTTCTAACAATCAGATAACCAAAATTTGGCAAAGTTTGCAAAGGATACTTTGCCAGGAAGATTAGATATTGGTACAAATCCAAAAGGCTAAATGTTAAAATGATGTTGAATATGAAGAGCATAAACATATGATAGTTGATAGTTTCCCACTAAAAACCTTTCGGCATAAGAGAAGTATCTATATGGGAGCAAATAAAAGAAAGATACAGACTCTTCTAGAATAAGTACAGAACCACCACAAAAGAAAATCAAAAAATATGAAAAAGAAAAAAGACTGTGAACTAAAAAGACGAAAAAAGTAAAAGAAATGACAACTAGACACACTTTGTTTTTTTTTCTCAATTGAGTTACAATGAAGAGACAGATTTTATATTAACGATGACAATAACCATCACCAGTCAAACTTTAAAGGCAAACTACAACAATGTAATGTATTTTCAACACATGATTAAAATTAGAAGATAAATCAAAAGAAGTCGTACTTAGATGATAGTGAGACAACCACTTATACTCGACTGCGCACAGGGACACAGCAGGTATTAATGCTTTTACAAATAACTGGAGCAGCAAATATCTCATACTTTCTCACAATTCTTCAATGTATTGGATAAATTGTTGCAGCATAAAAGCAAATAAAGTTTGTCACACCCACATGCAATGACAAAAGGAAATATCCTAATAATATTTTACATGCTAATACGAATTTCAGAAATCTTCATGCCATCATGAAATCATTTGAAGACTCAAAGCACAATGTAATCATGTGAGGAAGCTCCAAGAAGAACAAGCTAGCTAAATTTAGTGAATATCCAGATATCAAGATAAGGGTTTTAAAATTCTTGATAAACCTTGACAAAATAAGAATAACTTCACATATGGGATTACCCAATAAATTTTAACAAAATAAAGACTACATCCATATACAACTGATGGAGCACCTTGGCAGCTGAGTTTAGAATTAAGAAAGTATTCCTTCTATTGAAAAATTGAATACTCCAACTTTTTTTGGGATGCCAAGAAAAACGTCCAATCTCCTAAATGGAAATTTTCTTTCTACAAGTGTAAAAATTATCCCAAACTTTTACTTTTACACTCTCATCTAAAACTCCGCACTTGTTCAAAATGAGACAGTCAGATTGGGAAGGAGGGAGTTTATTATAATGGACTAAGGCATAAAGAGTTTTGAATGGGTGTACTTCCTTGAAACTTAAATAGTAGGTGAAGCAGGCAGGCAAGTTTCAAGCTCAAATTTAACTGCATGGTAGTAACAAGTGCTGATACATCATTCAAAGATATCCTACAAAAAGAATGGAATGAAGACATCATCCTCCAAAAGAACACAATGAGAACTATCACTCTAGTTAATGATAAATCCAGATCACATTATGAAAGATACGATCATTATAAATTCATCCATAATGAATCATCAAAACAAGTTTACCGTTTCCCTTCATTCACATATTCCAACTTATGCTTCAAACAGCACACACAGGCACACAAAATCATCCTATCTTTTTACTCCCACATCTGAAGTCTTCACTGGTTGGCCCTATTTGAGTCCCTTTTGAAAAGTTTTGGTTTAGAACATCACCACATTTTTTCCCTATATCACAACATTTTCTACTAAATGCAACAACAGAGTAATTAGTTTCATGGTCATCCATCTATGCACCTCCCCACACTCTCCATAAAGCTAAAAAAATTATTGTGGATAGATGGGGGTGCATCATAAGTGCTTGTTTTTTTTTTCCATGTCCCTAATGTTGAAGAAAAAATGGCTACATAATTCAAATTACAAAGATCGTTTGTCTCAAATGCTGCAGTGAGAAGTTCATAAACAAGTAGAGAGTCCATTTGCCAGAGGGGAAATGTGCAATGCCCCTTCACCTAATTAAGAAGCAGCTTATTCAAATTCTGAAGGTGTTTTCAACAATTTATGTGATACCGTAGGTATCATAGCAGAATAGTGCTGAACATTGCCATTCAAGGTATTTGCAAGAGCAATGGATGTTAGGGAAGACAACAGAAGGAACAAGGTGTTCAAAAGTTGAGAGCCAGAACAAGTCCACAAACTGATATACGGATAAAATAGTTGATTCCTACAGCAATATTGTCTAAGGATGCTATTCTAAGTCCTCTGTGAAGTCTTGTCGTCAAGAGTGGAAAGTGGAATTGCATATACATTTCCTTCACCAGATATCAGTTAGATGTCTTCAAGAATATCAGTATATCAACCAGAAAAACCGAAGACAATAGCATAGTGCCCTCATCATTATCACCTTTGATTGCATCTATGAGTGGACAGAAAGGAGCAACAACTTTCCAATTTACGGAAAGCTGATGATATTCAACAACTCAGTTGACTTCTGGCAGTTTGTGCAAAGAAGGATCGCACACAAAGCTTCCAAACTAAAATATTTGGTAATATGGTCTTGTTGAAGGCCCACAGTGAGAAAGGTCCGTTCGCAAGATACCCTCAGTGATAAGATTTGGCTTTTAGGTTGGGTTAGTATCTAGATAAGATTCATTCAGATGGAATAATTTTTGGTTTCCCCATCCCCATCTAAGTTTAATTATCTGGATGATGTCTTGAACTGATAATAGAACGGGTAGCTGATAATAATATAGATGGTTTATTCTCTCTAAAAGAAAACATATAGGTTCCTTGTAATATTCTAAAAAGCCTTAAGTTAGCTGATTAACATAGATAAATCTGAGTCCTTATGCAGCAAGAATGCAACAAATACTGGTCCTAAACTCTTTTCGAATTAAATTGACTCCACTTTTACAAGCAAAAGGCTGCATGGACAGAGTTATACTATACTAAATCTTTAAGTTGCAACAAAACTGAAAACCTTACCACTAAATCCTACAATGCCAATAACTAGTACAAGCAAACATGGATTCACCGTAGTGAGGAAAAGATCAATATGAAACAAGAAACAAAAGCTGAAATGAAGCCACTAACATGATTAGATACAAAAATTTGAACAGGTCCTGCTTCAGCAAAAAAACCCATCTGCAACAATTCGAAGCACAACGTATAAACCACAAGAGATACATAAACACAAGCAAAAATAATCAAAATAGAAAAGAAAAAAACACAAAAGTATGACCTTGTTAACCATTGTAACAACGGCTTCCAGAATCTCTCCCTTAAAGGGTCGAAATACAACACACTGATACTTAACCGGAAAGGTAACGAATCCTGTCCCATCACGAATTAACCCTTTCCCAACACTCTCAATGCCAGTTATCGCCACAATGAAACCATGGCGACCACTGTAACAAGATAAATAACAATTACAATAGTAAAACAACAGATATGCCACACAATCCTATCTTTTTACAGACAAAAATCAATAACTCGAAAAAAGAAAAGAAAAGAAAAGTGAATTGTAAGGGTTCAGAATTCAATAACCTGCAAGTGCCCTCAACATCTTTCATGAGCTTGGCCACAAGCTTATCCCGGAGATCACGGCCGAAGTGACGGGGGTGTAGCTGCATGTTTCGCTCCAATACTATGTGAAAAAACATATTTTTTCTTTCCTTTTTCGTTAATTTCAAGTTCCAGTAAGAAATTAATTTCTCAAGTATCTTCCTGAAATTCCAAAACAAAGATATGCAATTAGGAACTTAGACATAATCAAAATCATATTCCTCAAATTAGTTATCACAGCCAAAAAGATTTAAAAAAAAATATCATTCGGATCGTTTCAGTACATTTTCTGATTAACCCATCGACTGCTAGACTTTCGAAAGCGGAAAACAGAGGGAAAAAAGGGAAACAAGAATATGGAGTGATGAAAACAAAGAAGATTATAAAATCAAAAGTAATAAGCAGGCGGACTTACAGCACAATGATATGGAGTTCTAGGGTTTTAGAACATAGAAAGAGTGTAACAGAAGGCAAAAGGGGAGAAGAGAGGCTACTCCACGCAAATCCGACCAGAAGTGGTCTGATTTGGGATATTTGGATTCTATTTAGCAGGGAAAATTGCAATTGTGGTCTCATATTTTAGGCTAAGTAGGTGTTTAGTCCAATAAATTCACTATTCAAATGTTTTGGTTCTTTATCTTTAGAAACAACTACAATTTCTATACCTTATCTTCATTCAAATCATTTTTAGAGCTATAGGCTGTTGGTCAATCACATTGATCTACTGTATTTATAGTTCCCTCAATTTAGGGACTTTGTCAGAAAAAAATTACAATGGTTATAATTTAGTGAAGCAAATTTAAAACATAGTTAGGCATATCATTATTCCACTCAAATTAAATATAATCTACCGTACATAATAACTCAATGTAAAATCTATTAATAACACGTTAGAATTATTGATGCTTCATCTGTAATTATATTATTTGAATATCAATAATATGAAACCCCTAATTAAGACTTAAAAACTTTTAATTATAATATTTATGCTATGTAATGTTGTAAATTCTAATAATATTATTTTCAAAGAAGAATATTTGCCTAATATCACATAATATAACTTTTGTATATCTGCATTGACGCATACCGAATTCACAACACCAAACCTAAATCTTATTTGCCTAACCCTTAACCTTCATTGAAATACCTACTTACCATAGCTCACCATGTGCCATCATCAAGCTCACTTTCAACGGTTATGTTCAATCACGCCTTTTTCCAAATATCTCTCACCTCCTTCAAACTCTTAAAAAAGGCCTCCCTTAATTTCATTTCTCTCCTTACAACTCTCCTTTCTTCATAATCGCTGTCTTCGAGTAGAGCTGGCATCGATCACCAACCACTCTTACCATGCTCCACCACCTTCCCATCGTCAAATCACCGCCAATCCAATGTAACTTCACTCTACTTCTCTGTACCTAATTATTTCACTTTCTCATTTGGACATCAGATTATTCTAGTTCAGAGCATGTTAACTTCTGATCATACAATAAAAATTAGCGACATTTCTTTAGGGGTAGAGCATCCCAATTCCCTAGTTCCACTAGGCTGTTCACATTCAATTGAACCATCCTCCTTGAACCCTGATGATGAGGGTCATGACTCAGACGAGGAGGGACCATACCCAACCTCTGAAACATAACTAGATATAGTGATGAAGTTAGCTAAAGTAGACTACTTTGATATTTAACAATCCAGAATTAATCTTACTGAGACATAAACAATTAGGAAAGAAATGAGGATACTTCTCGAGTACAAAACCATAATACCCTCTGTCGATGACCAAACTAACCGTCCTCTTCCTGGCTATCTGTTGCTTGCTTTCTTCACTATTAAATATAAACTGTTGGAAGACAACTTAGAGACCACATTTATACATGTATATCAGAAATATTAAAGAAAAGGGTTCTTTACAGTCTACAGCAAGCAATAAAAGTAGCTTTCTCATATTAGTATAGTTTTGCAGTCTCTTCTTACTGATTAAATTAAGATGGGTGTATTACAATTTACAAGAATGAATTCAATCAAATTTCATCCCACTGTCTCTGTTAATTAAAAACTAACAGGTTAAATAAAGTATTAAACTCATAACAATCAACACATCTATGATTCACACAATTTAAATTACACTAATAACTGATAAAAAAATTAAAAATAAGAAGAAATAGAGAAGAATTACCTGATTTGGGCAGCTAGGGTTTTAGAGATTGGGATTTTTGGGAACCAATGATTTTAGAGAAACCAAAACCAAATCGTGTTTGCGTGGGCTGGAAGAGGGCTGACAGTGGATCGTTGGCTGCTGGTGAGGCGCGACGGTATTGTTAGGAGGCGGTGCGAACTGAACTGACTGAACCCAGACTAGACGTTGTGGTGGGTCACTGGTTCGAGGTAGCGGCGGTACCGGCGGATGGTGGTGGCGATGGCGGTGAGAAGTGGGGAGCGCGACGGTATGGTCTTTACTCCTTGCTTCGGTTCGGTGGTGTTAGAGGGAAAGACGGACAGGAGGACTATAGGATTAATTCTTTAACATTGCCAGTTTACTTTTGTTGATTTTCCCAGATTGAGAAAATAAACCAGGCATGTTCTAATGTTTACTTTTTAGGTTGCGCCCGTTCGACGTCGTTCAGTTAGTATTTTGAATTTATTTAAAATCTCTAGCCTAAAGTGTGATCCAATAACTCAGTTGACGCAATTAAAATAATTATTTAATAAAATATCTCTTTTATTCGTGAAAGTTAAGCGTGAAATTATAAAATTTATCCTAAAACGAAACCTTATTCTTCCCCATGAAGAGAACTGTTTCTCTGTTTCTCCTGGCTGGAAATTTTTTCTGAAACATGTTGATATCAATTACGTGAAAAATTAAATAATTTTTCTCTTCATTAAATAATTTTGATTTTCTCCACGAATATCAATTACATGAAAATTTCATTGGAAATCTTTTGACATTTTGGAGAAATGTACAAACCCTTTTTTCAAAGAGCAAGATTTTCTTGCCATTTTCCCACTATAAAAGATATCATGTACTTTCAAAGCCCACAAACATACAAAAGATTGTGTTGTATTTAGTTGAGATTTTGTGAATAATTTGTGCCAATTGGATGATTCCATCCTCATTCTATTTGGCTTGCACTTTTGTATGGTTATACTGCAGAAAATGCAGGGAGTCATTTACACCCATAACATAATTTCTGGTTCTTGCTGTTCCTCCATGGCTTAAGAGGTATGGCTCGGTTGGTCAAAATTAAGTAAAGGTAATTTAATAATTATCATATACTTACTTATTTATTCTACAATGTAAATATTAGAGTGGATTTGGTACAATTATATTATTTTTATAATCTAACAAAATATGCATAATATTTATTAATTAAATAATCCATATCCAATAATTTATCATATTTTTTTATCAATCATTTCATATCCCAATTAAAAAAATAAAAAATCCCTAAATTGACAAAATAAAAAACCAAAAAAAAAAAAATGAAAACCAATTAAAATTTTGTTTTCTTTTTATTTAGTGCTAATGTTGTTGGTGTCATTTTTGTCATGTTAGCTCTATTTAAACTTGTGGAATTACTTTTTCTTGTTATTTGTCTATTAATAGTAATAATTAAATTTTATTTTATTTTACTCTCTTTATTTTTATTTAGTATCATTTTACTCCATTATTCTTAATTATCTTATTTTATCTTTTTTTACTTACCCCTTATATTTTTATTATCTCACTTTATCACAACTTACTTTACAAAAATTAATCAAATTATTCTTATATATTATTTTAAAGTAAAATTACTTTAAAAAATTTTAAATTAATAGATTTATATTTATATTCTAATATTTTTTTCAACTTAATTAATTAACGCTTAACATTAAATTTATTTTAAAATTTTATTGTATATAAATTTTAATAGTTGTTTATTTATTAAAATAGTTTCTACTAAATTTCTGTATTGCATGATATTTTTCATTAGCTAATATATTTTATTTATAAATATAAAAAATATATAATATATTTCTAAAAAATATTTTGTTAAATACGTAAAAGATTAGTAATAAATTTCTCAATGTTAATGGAATTATCAAAACTTCATAAAAATAATGTTAAATTCAAAAAAAGTTATTTCTAGGTTTAATTTAATACAATTAAATAAATTATAAATAGTGAAATTATCATAATTTAATAGATACTAGATTTAATTTTTAAAAAATCATAATCATTTTAGCATTTAGTTTTATTACTATTACTTTATTATAATAACTATTTTTTAATATAACATAGTTTCTATGAACTTAAAATAATTCTCTTAATAACAAAAAACCTTAATACTAATATTTTTCATTTTTTTACATTTGTATTGATTAGAAAATTTATAAGTAAAGTGTATTAGTTAATAAACAATATCCTATTATATAGTAATTTATTAGGAATTATGATAAATTAAAAAATAACTATAAAAATTTAAGTATAACATTTTAAAGTAATTTTACTTTAAATAATAGGTAAGGGTAATTTAGTTAATTTTTTAAATTACATGGAATAAAATGAGATTATGATAGTATAAATGGGTAAAGTGAGACAAAATGAGAGTATAAATGGATAAAGTGAAATAATTATAACTACAAGAAGATAAAATGATATTCAATATTGTTGAATAGAGGGGGTAAAGTGGAGTTAACCTTAATAACTAATAATTCTTTCTACTCCGGTTAATTTCTAAATTTAATGCTAAATTTGAAGTAAGAATCAATTGTAACTAATAGCTTTTGTGCTGATACTGGTAAATAAAAGTTGGAATTTGTAAATTTCTTGACAATGTGGTTCTGGAGTAGCTACAAAATTGTATTTTCTTTGTAATTGCGTGAACATATGAATGATGAATGACTGGTTTACTCAATTTTCTCATCTTCATCTTCTTATTCTTTTTCCCTGGGAAGTTAAATTGGACGATGAAGGCTCTAAATGTGCTGCTGGAATCATAATATGTACACGATTTTAAGACATTATTCCTAGTGAAAAAAGAAAAGAAAAATGCACCAACAGTACCTATTTATTGATTCCAATCATGAGCTTATGCTTAAATCCTTCTTAGAACTCATCCCCAAAAGCTACTTCATGAAAAATGATGTTCAATCCACATATATCCACAATAACATACTAGTAAATTGGTGATATGGAACAAATACAACTTTTAACACTCACCCTCATATTTAACTATTATGCAAATAGATTAGGGTTCAAATTCATCATCACCTGTAAATCTTGGTGCTTTGATACCATGATAAATAAATTTGGGTGAAAATCATCACAAAAAGCTAGTTCATGAGAAAAGAATGTCCAACCCCACCCCCCTAACCCCCCACATATATATATATATATATACACACACACAATAACATGTCAATAAATTGACAATGTGAGACCAATACAACTTCTAGCACGTACGTGGAAAGATTCGTTACAAAGAATCAACCTTGTACATATGACAGCACCAAATTGTGAAATCGAGCTCTTGCCACAACTATTTTGAGTACCTTATCCTTCCTTCTTGGTGCTGTCATTTCTGTGGTGTCCAGCATTCTTGGAATGAAAATTGCTACCTATGTGAATGCTCAAACTACTATAGAGGCTAGGAAGGGTGTTGGATAGGCTTTTATCATTGCATTTGGATCTGGTGCAGTCAAGAGTTTCCTCTCTTTCCGCAAATGGTCTCCAGGTTTTGTACATTGCCATCAACCTCTTCAAGTTGTACTAGGGTGATGACTAGGAAGGCCTATCTGAGCTATATCTGGTTATGGGCTCGGTGAATCTTCGATGGTTCTTTTTGGTAGAGCTGGTGGAGCTATCTACGTGAAAGCTGTTGATGTAGGAGCTGATCTCGTGGGCAAGGTGGAAAAGAACATCTTAGATGATGACCCCAAGAACCCTGCGGTATGGCTATAGTAACATTAGAATTATTTACGTCGTTCATTTGCAACCGTAGAACAATTAGATTAATGGGTCACCCATAAATTTGACCCTACCCATTTCACCCAAAAGGCCCCTTCTGAAAACAATCTTTAGTAAAGAACATAACCACCTCTTCTATCCCATTTATATACAAAAGAAGAACTATGAAACAATTTATAAAATCACGATTACTATAGAAAATAAGGAAACGTTCCCGCAAAAGAGAGAGCATTATAACAATATTTGGTGGAACTTCTATTTTGGAGAAATTACCCATAAAGCATTTGGGTGGTGGAACTTGAACCCTTTCCATTTTATGATTGTGTTATGACATTTTGAGCATTAAAAGGAAAGAAAGGTCTATGAATCAACCTGTTAAAGATCCTAAAATATGTGAAGTGGAATTTAAGTAAAATGCATTAAATATATTTCATTTTTTCCTCCATTGGTATTAGAGCATAGAAAGGTTGAGTTCCTCACTTGTTTGGCATTAAAATATGAACTTTTTATTCTATAAAGGTGCATTTTATATGTGGTCTGAATGTTCAAGTTTTCATGGGTTACTCATGGTGAATTCATGTATAGTTAATTATATACATTTTTATATGATGTAGATTCATTCTGTAAATTATCATATTTTAATATTTTATATATTAAGAGAAATATAAAACCCTAATCGAAACTTTGATACCATATCTATTTATGTATGATGTATTTTATGGCTTCAAATTTATATGGTTAGAATCTGCAAGAAGAATACTTTCCAATCATATATTATACATAAAAATTGGCTTAGAAACAAAGGAGATGTGGCCTTTCAAAATTTGGATCGAATTTTAGATTTTTTGAAAAAAACAAAAAAATAGTGAAGAAGATGAACAATATTCTGTCCTATCCCATTCTCTTATTCGTTGTGTGTATTCCAAACATCAATTTAGAGTTTTTCAAATTAAAAACAGATTAATCCAAATGCATTTGGAAGGGTCGAAAATGAGGGGTAGCCAAAAGTCCATCACCAGAAAATATCGGAAGGGCGGCGCGTGACCACTCGTTCCACACGCGGTGGTGCGTGGATCGTCATCCAACGGTCGACTTTTTGATGGAAAAAATTTCTTTTTGCAGAATTTAATTTTGGAATTTCTATTAATTAAAATTTATTTTTCAAAAATAAAATAGCTTTCCCTGAATTTTGTAAGTTAAAATTCATTTAAAACTACAAAAAAATTATTTTATCCCTGAAAAAGATTTGAATTTTTCTCTAACTTCTAAAAATATTTTCTTATTTTTTTTTTATGCTTGGATGAAAAATTTAACATTTCTTGAATAATATGCTCATTCAATTATGTATGAAAATTAATTTTTCTATGTAAAGAATTCTTGATCGTATTTATATTTATAAGTGCTTCAAATTTTTCATCGTGCACTATAAGATATTATGATTGGCTTCGTGCTCGATTTAATGTTAATTTATGTTTTATTAGATATGGCGAGAACCAATTTTCTCTTTAAGCATCCTCCGTGGGAAGCTAAAAAAAGAAAGATTCGGCAAAGTTGGAATATAAGAGGTGTTATAAAATGAAGGAAAAATTATACTTTGCCATCCAAATTATTTGTATTTTTACACATTACCAACCAAACTTTTTCTTATTATACTTTGCCATCTATCTCCACAAGTTTTACACGTTGCCACCTCAAACTCACCGCCAATGGAATATTCCACCCAAATTCTATCATGTGCCTTGCACACGGAAATTTTAAGGACAAATCGTCTATTTCACTAGCCATCTCAATTTTTCACTAAAATTGGTCACATGCCTCACACATGGGGTCTAAATCCCTAACACATACCAATAGTCAGCAAATTAGGGTTTCAATTCAGTAGTCAAAGTTGAACAAAACCAAACACTAATAATCCAAAATCCTTCAACAAAAAAACCCCTTAGCCCTAAACACTAATCTTCCAAACTAAACACCTAATCTATTGAAGAAATTTGAAATCTATCTCAATGGTGTGGAAGATACGAAAGAATGGTGACCCTAATGTATCCACTTGAAGCATTTCTCCTAATTATGGTAAGTAATTTTGAATACTTGGATTTTTTAATAATGACCCGATAATCTGTTGGGCAGATGTTTTTTTTATTGAAAGATTGATTTTTGTTCGATTGTTTAGGGTTTTTTCTTGTTTTAATTTTTCAAAACATGTTGGGACATGTTTTGTCTGTGCTTGAGCTTCTGTCCCCCGTAGGTTTTCATTTTTTATTCGGATATTTTTTTTCGATTAGGGTATTTTTTGGATTCTGTGAATTAGAAATATTTATGAAGTGTATATTTCTGTATTTTTAATATTTATCATATTACTTTTTAGAATGAGGGTATTTTTAGGTTTATATTTTTTGTTTTATATTAGGGTATTGTTTATATTATTGGGTTTTCTATTTTCTGTTTTATATGTTTTCTATTTATAATACGATATTACATATATATTATTGTGCTCTAAATTGCATTGCATATACTGTTATTTTTTATATTGCTTTGAATAATATAGTGTTATTTTTTATATTATTATGCTCATACTAATTCTATTGCATATATGTGATTAGAATGCTATAGTGTTGTTCATCAATTTACTATGAATGTTATAGTCTTATTACAGTTTACTATGAATGTTATAATGTTATTTTTTATATTATTGTGCTCATACAAATTGTACTACATATATGTTATTAGAAAAATACCTGATTAAAACTTCTTTTATTGTTCTTCCCACCTCACCAGGTTCTCATTCTGAGAACTTTACTATAAGAATGCATCACTTTTGTTAATTTAGGAAAAAAAAATCATGTAGCTGCAGAAATTGCTCACATTGATTATTGTCATCTTAATGAAATATCACTAATTGAGTTAAATAGTATGGCCAATGAGATAGACATAAAGGAATTTAAATACTTTCATTGCAGTAAGGATGGGATTAATGATTGCAGTGATTTGATGTTAATACAAAATGATAATGATTCTCTTAATTTAGTGAACTTCATTAATGCTAATAGGATGGTTGGGTTGTTTGTAGAGAATGAAAAAAATTAGTGTATCTTGTAGTGAATTTGAAAGTTTTAAAGAACCTATCCATGACTTCTCTAATATTGATGAGCCTTTTAAATTTGTTGGTGATAATAAAGATAACATAGACATGAATGAGGCCAATAGGGACCAAACTAATTATGTGTGTAAGGACCAGTGGATGATAATGAGCCTTTGAAAATGAATTATGGTGTAGTTGATGACAAATACAGTAATGAAAGTAAGGATGGACAATTAGTAAGTTCAGATTCTAAATAACTAAGATGTTTGTTAATAGTGAATGTGAAGTATCTGATGATGATGCACTGTTTGATGACAATATTGATATAGAGTCAGAGTGGGGTGGCCTACATATGTTAAAGTCACAAGCTGCAATATCTGGTGAACAAGTAGGAAATGATTTATTCAGTCACATCAATACTGCACGTAATAATATGCATAATGGTTTTCCAATATTCAACACAAGGGTAGATATTAATGATCCTAAATTTGAATTGGGCATGTGTTTTGGTGACAGTACAATATTTAAGCAAACAGTAAGGCAACACTCAATTAAACAAGGAAGAGATATAATATTTACAATAAATGATAAGTTCAAAGTGCAAACATAAAACCTACCCATGGGTTATTTGTGCTTTTAAGATATAAAATGAGAACACTATGCAAATAAAAATATATAATGGCAAACATAAATGTCCTAGGCAACAGATGGTGTCTCATGCAAATTCAAAATAGCTAGCTAATTTGTACAAGGACAAAATTTGGACTAACCCTAAATGGCCAGTGGATTCTATGATGACAATCATTCAAAAAGACATGAGGCTGGTATTTAACAAGAATCAATTGTACAGAGCAAAAAAAAAAGTATTTAAAATGGGTAGTAGGTTTGACTATGAACAATATTCTATGCTTGGTCCTATGTTTATGAAATTAAGGAGTCAAGTCCAAGTACAACTATGAAAATAAAATGTAAACATGTTGGGGGCAACCAATGTTTAAGAGGTTTTACATTTGTTGTGGTGCTTTAAAAAGGGGTTTCTTGAGGGGTGTAGGCTTGTCATATGTTTTGATGGCTGTTATTTGAAAACTTCTGTTGGTGGTGTACTTTTAAGTGCTTTAAGAATAGATGGCAACAACTGCATGTATCCATTTTCTTATGATGTTGTACAGAAAGAAAAGAAAAAATCTTGGTTGTGATTTGTATAATTGATTGTCCAGAATTTGAATATAAGGAACAATTACCATTGGACAATCATGTCAGACAAACAAAAGGGATTGATTGATTCTATAGATACCTTGTTACTCAGTTGTGAACACAGATTTTGGTCATGCACTTGTACAAAAATTTCAAACTGGTACATAAAGGTTTGACATTAAAGAACATTCTTTAGAAAGCTATCAAGGCCACTAGAGTAGTTGATTTTGAAAGAACAATGACTTAGTTGAAGGGGAGGAATGTAGCTGTATATGAATGGTTGATTCAGAGGCCACCAACAAATTGGTCTAGGTCTCACTTTAGCACTCATTCAAAGTCTGAGATATTGTTGAATAACATGTCTGAAAGATTCAATTCACTGATAATGAGAGTCAGGTGCAGACTAATTGTGAGTATGCTAGAAATTGTAATGGTTATTTTAATGAGGAGGATACATGTGAGGAGGGATCAAATGAAGAAGTACAATGGGTACTTATGTCCTAAAATCAATAAGCTTTTACAGAAGATGAAGAAGAAGGCCATGGAGTTCATTACCCAATGTAATGGTCATGATCGAAATTGAGAGCTATTTAGGGAAGAAAACATGTAGTTGCAGAAGATGGGAGTGATAAGTTGACTTTATACCAATAATTCATATGCCTTTTGATTAACATTTACTTTATTTTTAAGTGTTTTTATTACTTTTTATGTATTTAGTTTAAAATCTTGTAGGTAATGACAATAAGAGAAGAAAATGGAAAGAAATCAAAAACTTGATTGAAATGTTGAAGAATTCGAGTTGTGGTGCTACTGATGACAGTTTTTGTATTTCAATTATAACTCTCGGCCCAAATTTCATATAAACTTGATTCTTGATCCATTAGAAAGAAAGAGATAGATCTACACAAAATCCAATTCGGTCGATATCAATGAGAAACATCGAGTTCAATAGTCAGCACCGAATTGAACTTTTTGGTATAATATATTTTGGTATTTCAGCAATAACTCTCTCCACAGATATCATATTTAGTTTATTTAAGTGTCAATGAAAGGACAAGACACAAAGATACAATCGTTAGAAGACATAAAAATCCAATTCAATCTGTAAAAAGGTTAAAAAGCAATTGCAATGGACTAAACAGTGTCAAAGTACTGAAATTGAGGCTGGCAGAATAGAATGTCCAGCACCTAGGCGCCAAAACATAGCGCCTAGGTGCTGTCCGAAGCTTCCAAGGCAAAATACACAGCTCCTAGGCGTTGTTTTTCTGTGCATGGGCGCAAAAAGATGCTGATGCATTTTTTTTTGCGACAAGTGGCAATGGATAATGAATTTTGGCATTTTTATGAGATATACACATTAGATACATCTATACATCATTACCCATGTGATGCTCTAGTGGGACACACTAAATTGGTGGAGATAAAAATGGGAAAAAACCATGAAAAGAGGAGAAATTTCAGGATTATTTTGAAGAAGGAATCATTGAGATGAGTTAAAAAGAGAAGGGAAGTTCTTGGACATGAAAACCATGAAATTTTCTAGACAGAGGAGGAGCCATTCTTGGGAGAAAGAACCATTCTTAGATACAAGCTATTCTTGGAGACAAGGAGAGCTTCAATTATTCCTTCCACTTCACAAATTGGTGAACAATTTTCATGTTATTTCTTATTTATTTCTTGAAGTTGTATTCATCATTATGAACTAAACTTTTTTTTCTAGAGGATGATGTAACCTTATTTGATCTTATGTTTTGAATTCCAAATAATATTAGTTCAAGTTATTCATCTTGTTTGTGTTATCTTGTTTAGTATTTCATCTTGATTAATTGATCACTAATTAAGATTGTTTGACGTATAAGATTTGACATTCGAGAAAGAGAAGATTATACATGATCATAGGGATAACACAACCTAGGAATCATAGATTTGAGAAACTTATGAAACCTTTGAAGTTTTGAAGAAGTATTCATTGAACTTTTGTAGAGTTTTATTCTTGAGTTTTTATAGAGATATCAAAATTCATGTTAGAACTCATAATTAATTCGGCACTCGAGAGAGGGAATTGATGAGCTTAGGAATTCTTAATTTACATGTGTTGTTAATTTGAATTAGTATATTTTAGAAGGAAGAATATATATGATAATTAGGTGAGTCATTCCTCTAGAATCTCTTGTTCATAAGGTGTTTGTTGTATTGCTTCTAAGAACTCCCCTATTACCTTTACATTTTATTATCTTACATTACCTTGTATACCAATCATAATTTAATTTTCTAGATAAAATTGGGAGTATTTGAACTACAGTACTTAATGTAATTTTTTATTACAATCCTTGTGGATACTCAACTCAACTCACTGTTGTATTAAAATTTGACACTGTGCACTTGCAGTTTGCAAAATAGTTCACAAACAAGTTTTTGGCGTCATTGTCGGGGATTAGAGCAGAAAAAATATTAACAATCAAGCCATGGCGGATAATATCAACAATGCTAATGAGAACGCCAATCTTCTATTGTAATAACCACCACCACAATAAGCTATTCAGGACTATTTTCAACCAACCATGAACCAAAACTACTCTGGGATAGTTTGATAACCGATCAATGCCAACAATTTTGAGCTTAAACCGGCTCTCATTAGCATGGTGCAAAAAAATCAATTTGGAGGAAGTGCATTGGAGGATCTTAATGCACACTTAGCCATATTTTTGGAGATTTGAGACACCATCAAAATGAATAGAGTGCCCAACGATGCCATTAGACTATGTTTGTTTTCATTCTCGCTCCGAGACAAGGCTAGGCTATGGTTACAATCTTTTGCACCAAGCAGCATATACTTCAACTCAAAAGTGAGCTAGCTTAATTCCGCCAACAAGATTTTGAGCCATTATATGAAGCTTGGGAGAGGTTTAAGGATCTTTTAAAAAGGTGTCATCAATATGGTTATGAAGAATAGAAGCAGGTACAATACTTCTACAATGGTTTGAATGGGCAAACTCGAACCATAATAGATGCTGCTGCATGAGGGACTTTAATGTCTAAGACCGCAAATGAAGCCCATATTTTTCTTGAGAAGATGGCTACTAATAGCTATCAATGGCCTTCCAAGAGATCTTTCATTAAAAAGGTTGTCGATGTTCTTGAGGTAGATTCAATTACACAATTAGTTGCACAAATTTCTACTCTTTCTAACTAATTTGCAGTTTGGACTTCTAATGAAGTTTCTCAAGGAATAGAATCCATGGCATCCACTAGCACTTCATTGATGGAAACCAAAAGTAATGAGCAAATAAACTTTGTCAATGACTATAATTTCAATTTCAGGGAAAATCAATTACCTACTCATTACCATCCGAGGCTTAGAAATCATGAGAATTTTTCCTATACCAACAATCAAAATATGCTTCAACCCCCACCGGGTCACAACAATCCACCAATCCCAATCCTCACATAGGCGAGAAAAAGGCATCATTGGAGGATTTGCTAAGTACTTTCATTGGTGAGACAAGAGCCTGATTGAATAAGGATGAAGCAAAGATAGATAACATTGATACTCAATTAGGGTAGCTAGGAGCTTCAATGAAATCAATGGAGACTCAAATTGGATTGCTTGCTACTGAAATTAATGCTAAAAAATATAAAGGAAAATTTTCAAGTGATACGAAAATCAATCCAAGGGAGCATTGCAAAACTATCCAACTTCGAAGTGGAACTGAAATCAAGGGCCCAAAAATGAAAAGTTCACAAGTTGATGAGCCAATCGCGGACACTTCGAGTGAAAGTCCTATGGAGGAACACCCAAGGAAAGAAGAAATGCAATCAAATGAACAAATAGGGGTTGAGAAGCTCAAATCTACTCCTAACTTTGACACTTCTCCTAAATTTATTGTTCTCATTCCTTTTCCACAAAGATTTCAAAAGAAAGAGATTGATTCACAATTTGCAAAATTTTGGAAATTTTCAAGAAGATTCATATCAATATTCCTTTTGCAGATGCTCTTCAGCAAATGCCTAAGTATGCTAAGTTCATGAAAGATGTGATGGCAAGAAAAAGAGGATTGGTGGAATTTGAAATCGTAAATCTCACAGAGGAGTGTAGTGCTATTTTACAAAAAAAATTCCTCAAAAATTGAAGGATCTAGGGAGTTTTACTATTCCTTGTATCATAAGAGGATCTTTCTTTGATAAAGCATTATGTGATCTAGGAGTAAGCATTAATTTTTCAGGAAATTAGGAATTGGGGAAGTTAAACCATCTAATATTACCTTGCAATTGGCGGATAGGTCTCTCACCTATCCAAGAGGAGTTGTTGAATATGTATTGGTAAAAGTGGATAAATTCATATTTCCTGTAGATTTTATAGTGTTAGATATGGAGGAAGACCAAGATATTCCTTTAATTCTTGGTCGACTATTCCTTGCCACCGGGCGTGCTTTGATTGATGTGTAATGCGGAGAATTAACTCTAAGAGTTAATGATGATAAATTGATGTTTAATATTTATCGTGCATTGAAGTTTCAAGAGGAATCACATACTTGTAATGGGATTGAAATATTAGAAACTTGCTTGTATGATCATTTTCTTAAACAAATTCCTATTGAACCTTTGAACCGATGCATTGTTCATTCCATAATGCAAGGTAATGACCAGATTGATAATGAGGATTTAATGCACTACTTGCTCTTTCTTGAATCAGGAGATGTGGAGTTGAAGAAGGATAAATGCAAGGAAACAATAGGAGATATAACAATCAAGGAACAAACCACATCACCGGAGTTGAAAGCACTTCCCGAGAATTTGCGGTATGTATTTTTAGGTGCTAACAACATGTATCCGGTAATTATTTCAGCATCATTATCTCCTTTAGAGATTGAAAAATTGCTTCATATTTTAAGAGAGCATAAATCTGCTATTGGTTGGTCAATTTCTGATTTAAAAGGTATTAGTCCTTCAATTGTCATCCATAAAATCTTAATGGAAGAATCTTACAAACCATCTATTGAACATCAACATAGACTAAATCCTGCAATGAAAAAGGTTGTAAGAAATGAAGTTTTGAAATGGTTGAATGCTGAAATTATTTATGCAATTTCTGATAGTTCTTGGGTGAGTCCGGTTCAAGTAGTTCCAAAAAAAGGTGGCATGACCATAATTCAAAATGATAATAATGAACTAATACCAACAAGAACAGTCACAGGTTGGCGAGTATGTATTGATTATAGGAAACTGAACAAAGCTACTCGTAAGGACCATTTTTCCCTCCCATTTATTGATCAAATGTTAGACCGACTTGCAGGGTATCAATACTATTATTTTCTTGATGGTTATTCGAGGTACAATCAAATTGTCATAGCACCCGAAGATCAAAAGAAAATAACATTCACATGCCCTCATGGTACTTTTTCATTTCGGAAAATGTCATTTGGATTATGTAATGCCCCAACCATATTTCAAAGATGCATGATGGCAATTTTTCATGATATGATGGAAAACATAATGAAAATTTTTATGGATGATTTTTCAATATTTGGCTCCTCATTTGATATATGTCTACATAATCTTTCTATTATTTTGCAAAGATGTGAGGAGACTAACCTTGTTTTAAATTGGAAAAATTGCCATTTTATGGTAAAAGAAGGTATTATTTTATTCACCGAGTGTCCCCCGAAGGACTTGAGGTAGACCGAGCAAAAATTATTGCTATTGAGAAACTTCCACCACCAATCAATGTGAAAGTTATTCATAGTTTTTTGGGACATGCCGGATTTTATAGAAGATTCATTAAAGATTTCTCAAAAATTCTAAAACCTTTGTGCAACCTTTTGGAAAAAGATATGCCATTTGATTTTAATGTTGATTGTCTACAGGCTTTTGATCATATCAAGAAGGCTCTCATTTCAGCTTCTATTATAGTGGTTGTTTGTGTACGTTATCATTAATAAGTAATAAAGTGATGAATAAGTATCGTTCCCATGATGACTATTGAATTACTAAATACTGAATTTTTTCAACTCTAATTTTATTTGAACAAACGAATGTGGATGATAATTAATGCAAATAAACTTAAATTACTATTAGAAAAATACACAAAAATCCAAGGAAGATGAATATCAATGACTTAAAGAGCTAGGGTTATGATTTCATCATAATTAGTCCGAATTGAATAATTTATCTCATCAATCTCAATTTATTCTCAAGTGATAGTCGAGAATCCCTAAATTATCTACTAGTCTCTTCCAAGGTCTAATAAAAATATCATTAATTGATAACCCACTATATTTTTATATGAATTACAACAATCAATAATTCATTAGGTTCTATGGATCTCCAACAAGACTATCCTATCTCACATACAATTTATGATTTTCTACACATAGAACTAGATACATATATCACCTCCCGGGTCAATATGATTAGCAAATCATTCAATTAGTGGCCAAGTAATTGAAAGTATTAAGAACAATGTAGAAAACTCAACTTGACAAATAAATCAGAATTGAATTGATAAAAGTATTCAACACATCCTAATTAGATTACATCACAACCCTAGAAAAGAAAATTAGTTCATGGTAAAAATGAAAAATATCTTAACAATATTCATACACATACTCAAATGAAAAGATGAAAATAAAAATCAAACTTCAAAGATGATGAATTTTTTTTCCTTGTAGATGTCTTTTTTCAAGCTTGGAAGAATTCTCCCATCTTTCCCAAAATTCTTTCTTCTTGTCTTGTTCTTCCCTTTTCCCAATCTTTTATCTTTCCTTTTGTCTCTAATTCTACTCTTCCCCCTCATTTGGAGACTCTTGGGATCTTAAAAATCTGATTAGGATGCCCTAGAGAGTGTAAAATGCCCATCTTAGCCTTGGTTGTCCGTCTGGCAGCGATTAGGCACTGGCTTGTGGCACCTAGGCACTGTATATTCTATTTTCGGTGCCTAAGCGCCCTATTTTGGTTCTTAGGCACCGTGCTCTCTATTTTGTTTGGCCCCTAGGCACCGTTGCTGCAGTTTTCCTCTTTCTCTAACAATATTCGGTCCCTTTCAACTCATTTTTGACCTCTTTCTAGAATGAATTAGCCTTTAATGTCTTCTAAGAAATTGTATCTCTGTGTCTTATCTTTTCATATCCACTTGAGTTAATCTGATATTAAATCTATGGAAGGAGTTATGGCCATAATACCAATATATGTCAAACTAGAAAGTTTCAATCAAGTGCAGACTTTTTAACCTAATTTGTCTTATTGAAATTGAACGAAATGGATTTTATGATAAACATAGAAGTTATAGATACATCTCATGTCTTTCCAATGGTTTAAGAATCAAGTCAAAATGATATTAGAGCTAAGAGTTATGATTGAAATACAAACACTGCTTACAATAGCACTATAAAGAGGATTTTTCTAAAATTTAACCAAGTTATATGTTTCTTTCCATTTTCTTCTTCTTTTGTCATTGCCTACAAAATTTCAACTTGAATGCATCAAAAGTATTATAAATACTTGAAAATAAACCAAATATTAAATAAAAAGGCATAGAATTGTTGGTATAATACCAACTCAATAAATACCCCCAAACTTAAACATTTGTTTGTCCCCAAGGAAAAGGAAAAAAAAGTAAAATAAATAAACTGACGCAAACTTGAGTGTCACAAAAAATCAAATCATTAATATGCCTAAGAGATTTTCAAAATTCCAATGAAATGAAACTTTAAAAGTCAATCAATACCTAAGTACCAACATGCATACTAGTTTAACTCAACCTCATGATCTTGTGTGTGTGTGTAACCAGTTTATCGAGCCATATTCATCACTCAGATAAGTTTATAGATTTCAATACTTTTTAGAAAATCCACTTCTAAAGATGAATTGACATGATAACCAAACTTCATGTGTTTTGTTTTTATACTAATCTCCACTAATGTAGGTTAAATATAACATCAAAGATCAAAAGAACTTTCAAAGCTTGTAATGCAAGGTTAGGGTAATGGGTAGAAAATCTGGATAGTAAAATGGCTCACAATCACCCCCCCCACACAACCAATCTAAATCGTGTTTGCTAAAACCAACCTCCCAAACTTATATCGTTAACTCCTTTCATTATTTTGGCAGTTTTATTTAACACCATTTTTTTATATTTTTTCTCATTTTTTTCAATTTTTTTTATTTTGTTTTGATATGGAGATGACATATAACATTGTCAATAACTTCCCAATAGTACAAGTCAAGCTCTCAATTGGCTATATGCTGAGTGAAAAGTAAATTTGGTAGACAAAAAGTGTGAAGGCAATAGATATTTTGTAAGGTGTCAAATAAATAAGCTATATTAGGCTCAAATGGGACACTCAGGATAAACTATTCAAATATGGTAGGTTTTTATAGGATCAAATGGTCCAAAAATGACTAAATCATTTTCTTAATGCTATGTCACCTGGGATTTCGCCTCGACTAGTAATCAAGCAAGTTCTAAAGCATGGTGGGATCTTTTAGAAAGCACTTATGCCCTATAAACTGTCTCTAAGCAATTAAATACAAATCGATGACCAATTTGTGTTCAATTTAAACAATAATCACAAAGTAAGGTAAACTAACACACATATTAATTACTAAGGCAAAGGCATCATTAATCCGTTTCAAGAAGTTGTCATTAAGGCAATCAACATTTCATCATTAGCTACGATGATTTGATTCAAGTGCACTCAAGAAGACCATTTTTTTTAATAACAATCTACGAACACAAACAAAACTAAGACACCAATGCAACACAAAGAACACAAAACAAGCATATATTTCAACAAAAATAACATAAACAAACACCCCCAAACTTAAGATGAGACATCATCCTCAATGGATCAAAGAAAGTGAAAAATGTGACTTCCCTAAAGAACATTAGTTCACCAGGAAAAATTGGTAGGAGGATGATGTGGAGGCCTTGGCTTTCCCTTGTTTGCTTTCGGTGCCATTTTTTTATTACTGGAAGAATGTAAAAGAAAGAAATGCAAAAGATTGTATTGATGATGAGATTTAGGCACGTGAATGATAACAAAGCATACGATCGTTATGATACATGAATAATGTTACATAGATGCATTTATAACATAGGTTGAGAGTCAAAATGTTAAATAGGTGCAAGCGTGACTCAATAAATAGCACAGACCGTCAAAATTCATTGTGCCTATAGAGAAAAGGTCAAAAACTTTCTTGAAAAATACACATGGTATGCACATAGAATGTGTTGGAATGACATGTAAACATAACCACAATGGTATGTAATGTATTTAAAAAGATAGTGTTGTGTAGCTACATTGAATGAAAACACACATGTCAAAACACAAAATATCATTTTTATAGTATCAAACATGTCTTAGACATTTTATTAAACACCTTGGGTGCATATACCATAATTCTCAATCAAAAGTTTAATTCCCTCCATCACAACCCCTAAATTTGACACCTAATCTCCATTCTCAACTTCGCAACAAACGTTCTAAATGGGAATCACACCCATACCTCAATGCAATTCAAACAACAAAATAAAAGAAAATGAAGAAAAATGAAAAATGACAAAAGGAGAGTGGTTGAAGAAAACATACCAATGAATTCACCCTGTTACGAGAGAGTGTGTGAAATGTATTTGTAGTTGGAGTTCAATATATAGTGAGTGAGAGGTGTGAGTACGTGTGGTGTGTGACTTGTGGGGAAGAAAGAATAGAGAAGAAACTTGTAGTTTGGTGTTACGGGAGAAATTGGGCATTTGGCCCTCTTATTATTTTTTTATGCCCGAGTTGGCGCCAAATAATGGCGCTTAGGCGCCGAGTATTCTGTTTTTGCCATGAGGTTTCGGCGCCTAGACGCCGAAATAGGGCCCCTAGGCGCAATTTTTTTTTAATTTTTGATTGAACTTGCAACCAAAAAAAATAAATGATGATTAGAAATAAAACATCTATTCCTAAGCTATATAAAGGATTTAAGTGCAAGAAACAAATATGATGAAAAATATGAAAACTATAAAATAATTTGGATTACCTCCCAAGAAGTGCTTAGGCCATCTCTAACCCATTGCACCAAAATTGGTGTATATTTTACACCAAAATTGATGTTTTGGTGTAATTTAGCCTAAATCATCTCCAATCACTACACCAAATTTTACACCAAATGAATATTTTATTCTTACTTTTTTTTTATTTATCAATTGTCACTTATTTATTTTTTTATAAAGTTATTTAACTATTTATATTTTATTACTACTAATTCTACAAAATAAAAAATTACATATAATGAATATTATATTTATTGATTATATTACAAAAATTAACATTACAATTAATATCACGATAAAGAAAAATACTACATTGCATACTATGCAGAACAATTTTTTTTTTACAAAACAAATATAAAGACTAATACATTTTGGTTATTTTATTCTCAGAATTAGTATATTCATCATATAAATGATCAAGTAATGCATCTCGAAGTGCAAAGTAAGCATCTTTATTCTTGATTTATCTATATCGAACATCTTTATGTAGTATTTTATTTTTTAAATTTTATTTTTTAATATTTCTGTTGTATTTTATTTTTGAATTTTATGCAAGTAATGTTATTTTAATGTATTTATTTATTATTGTTAATTATTATAATTTATCACAAATATTAATTACTTGTTAATTATGACAATTAATCACTACAAATATTATTGCAAAATAATAAGAAAAATAAAATTGAATAAATAAAACTAAATTATAAATTAATTAAATATATAATATAGGATACAAATGGAATTAAAATTAGGAGTAGAACAATTTTGTGGGTAAATTGGGAATATATACATTACACCAAATTAGGTGTAACATTTGGTGTTCAATTGGAGATGGAATTGCACCAAATTTGGTGTTTTGGTGTAGGATTTGATGTTGGATTGGAGATGGCCTTAGTTTAAAGTTTTTAGCCAGACTATCTCTGGATCTCATTACCCTGGGTCTGGTAAAATTATCCTAGACTCATTGAGGCTCTTTCCACCATCGATGTACCCTTTTAGTCGTTGCAAACTCACTTGGTGCACAAATTCCAAAGTTTGAAGATTATCTTTGTTTGAAATTCCAAATGAACAAGTTGTTAAGGGCTGAGATGGTTGTTTCTCTGATATAGTCGTTTTCAATAGTCTCCACTCGCAAGCAACTATCAACTCCACTTAGATGTTTTATCTCCTTGAACACATTGAATGAAACTTGTTCATCTTGAACTCTCAAAATCAGCTCACCCTTCTGTACATTGATAAAAGCTCTCCCTATAGCTAAAAATGGTCGACCAAGAATTATTGGAATATCTTGATCTTTCTCCATGTCTAATACGATGAAATCAGCAGGGAAGATGAACTTGTCCACTTTCACTAGCATATTTTCAATTATTCCCCTAGGGTACTTAATAGACCTATCAGCGAATTACAGAGAGACGATGGTTGGTTTTGCTTCTCCAAGCCCCAAGTTTTTTATATATATAGAGAGGCATTAGATTTATACTTTCACCCAAATCACATAAAGTTTTATCAAAAAATGAATTTCCAATGGTGCAAGGAATCATAAAACTCCTTGGATTTTTCAACTTGGGGGCAGCTTCTTTTGTAGGATGGCACTGCATTCCTCAGTAAGTGTCACTATCTCATATTCCTCCAACTTTCTTTTATTGGAGATGATCTCCTTCATGAATTTTACGTAGCTGGGCATTTGTTCTAAGGCATCTGCGAAAGGAATGTTAATGTGCAATTTTTTAAAAACATCTAAAAACTTAGAAAATTGCTTATCTAGTTTTTATTTTTGGAAGCGCTAAGGAAATATGATAGGAGACACATATGGGAAAGGGTTATCCGAAAACAACTTTAACTTAAGCTTCTCAACTTTCTTGCTTGGAGTTTCATTAGACTCCTCAACAGCACTCTCTATTACCGGCTTCTTTGGATTAATGAATTTTCTTTCAAGTTCTAGCAACTTCTTCCCACTACGAAGAGTAATGGCATGCACATTCTTCTTGGGGTTTATCTCAATGTTGCTGGAAAAGGAACCTTGAGACCTTGTGCTCAACATATTGGCAATTTGATCTATTTGGACCTCCAGGTTTCGAACAGAGGCTGATTGATTCTGAATAATAGACTTTTATTTTTGCAATGTTGTTTTTGTTCTTGCCATGAATTTCTTGATACCATCTTCAAGAGAAGTTTTAGGTAATTGTTGAAACTGATTTGGAGGCTGAAAACTTGATGGTTGTGCACCCACTGCATTTTGTCCATTTATCCATAAAAAGTTAGGATGGTTGCGCCATCCTTGATTATACATGGTAGAGTATGGATTGTTTTGCTAATTAGCATTTCCCACAAACTGTGCTTGCTCTGGCTGAGATGGAGTGAATGGGTTCCCAACTTGAGACTCCATACTTTGGTGAGGACCACTGTAAAAATTGCATACCTCAACTGATATGGGAGCTAGATTTGTATGAAGGGAGTTAAATTACTGAGATAAAACAACAGCAACTTGAGCAGTAAGAGTAGCGAGTGCATCAACATCATGAACTCCAAATACTTTCTTTGGTATAATTCTTTCTGAAGGCCATTGATAAGCATTACCGGCCATAGTCTCAAGAAGATCGTAAGCCTCCTCATGTGTTTTGCCCATAAGAGCTCCTCCAGCGGCAACATCCACTAGAGTTCTAGTTGAACCACTCAAACCATTATAGAAAGTTTGTACTTGCAACCAATTTGGTAAACCGTGATGTGGACACCTCCTCAATAGATCCTTGTACTTTTCCCAAGCCTCATGCACGTATTCCAAGTCATATTGAGCAAAGGTCATGATATCATTCTGCATCTTTGTTGTCTTAGCGAGTGGAAAGAACTTAGCTAAAAAGCTTTGAGCTAAGCGTGCCCAAGTAGTGATCGTCCCAGCATGTAGAGAATTCAACCAAATTTTGGCCTTGTCCCGAAGTGAAAAGTGAAATAATCTTAATCTAATGGCATCATTAGTAACACCATTGTACTTGAACGTATCACAAATTTCAAGAAAACTAGCTATATGTGCATTTGGATCCTCATTGGCTAATACACATAACTGATTAGCCTGAATCATCTGAATAATAGCCGATTTGATCTCAAAATTATTTGCTTGAATGATAGGGGGCCTGATTCCCGAAAATGTATCAATGACCATAGGTATAGCACAATCACATAGTGCCTTATTAATCTCTATATTTTCCCTCGCGTCTGCCATGGTGCTTTGAGACTTGTTTAGGATTTTCACTCTTCACCTTCGATCAACACCTAAAAATTTAAAATGGAAAAATGAAAGTAAAAGAGAAAGAAAAAAAAAATCAAACTAAAATTAGAGTTACTTGGTATCGATATTAACAAAACAAAAGTAAAGAGAAAGAAAAAAAATTCAAACTAAAATTAGAGTTACTTGGTATCGATATTAACAAAACAAAAGTAAAGAGAAAGAAAAAAAATTCAAACTAAAATTAGAGTTACTTGGTATCGATATTAACAAAACAAAATAGTCCCCGTCAACGGCGCCAAAAACTTGTTGCGAAAATTCATGAATGCAAGTGCACGTTATCGTTAACAAGTAATAAAGTGATGAATAAGTATCGTTCCCACGAGGACTACTGAATTACTAAGTACCGAAATTTTGTCAACTCTAATTTTATTTTAACAAACGAATGTGGATGACAATTAATGCAAATAAACTTAAATTACTATTAGAAAAATACACAAAAATCCAAGGAAGATGAATATTAATAACTTAAAGAGCTAGGGTTATGATTTCATCATAATTAGTCCGAATTGAATAATTTATCTCATCAATCTTAATTTATTCTCAAGTGATAGTCGAGAATCCCTAAATTATCCAATAGCCTCTCTCAAGGTCTAATGAAAATATCATTAATTGTTACCCCATTATATTCTTATGTGAATTACAACAATCAATAATTCATTAGGTTCTATGGATCTCCAACAAGACTACACAAACCATGTAAGTATATTCTATCTCACATGTAATTTATGATTTTCTACACATAGAACTAGACACATATATCACCTCTTAGGTCAATACGATTAGCAAATCATTTAATTAGTGACCAAGTAATTGAAAGCATTAAGAATAATGTAGAAAACTCAACTTGACAAATAAATCAAGAATTGAATTGATAAAAGTATTCAACACATCATAATTAGATTGCATCACAACCCTAGAAAAGAAAACTAGTTCATGATGAAAATGAAAAATATCTTAACAATATTCATACACATACTCAAATGAAAAGTTAAAAATAAAAATCAAACTTCAAAGAGGATGAATTTTTCTTTCCTTGTAGATGTCTTTTTTCATGCTTGGAAGAATTCTCCCATCTTCCCCAAAATTCTTTCTTCTTGTCTTGTTCTTCCCTTTTCCCAATCTTCTATCTCTTATTTTATCTCTAATTCTCCTCCTCTCTTCCATTTGGAGGCTTTTGGGATATTAAAAATCTAATTGGGATGGCCTAGAGAGGGTAAAATGCCCATCTTAGCCTTGGTTGTCCACCTGGCAACGTCTAGGCACTAGCTTGTGGTGCCTAGGCGCTGTATATTCTACTTTTGGTGCTTAAGTGCCCTGTTTTAGTGCTTAGGCGCCGTGCTCTCTGTTTTGTTTGATGCCTAAGCGCCTAGGCGCCGTTGCTGCAGTTTTCCTCTTTCTCTAACAGTATTCGGCCCCTTTCAACTTATTTTTGGCATCTTTCTAGAATGAATTGACTTTTTATGTCTTCTAAGGAATTGTAGCTCTGTGTCTTATCTTTCCATATCACTTGAATTAACTTGATATGAAATCTATAAATGAGTTATGGCCATAATACCAAGATATGTCTAACTAAAAAGTTTCAATCAAGTGCAGACTTTTTAACCTAATTTTTTTATTGAAATTGAATGAAATGGATTTTATGAACACAGAAGTTATAGATACATCTCTTGTTTTTCCAATGGTTTAAGAATTAAGTCAAAATAATATTAGAGTAAAGAGTTATGATTGAAATACGTACACTGCTTACAATAGCATTATATAAAATTTAACTAAGTTATATGTTTCTTTCCATTTTCTTCTCATTTTGTCATTGCCTACAAAATTTCAACTTGAATGCATCAAAGTATTATAAATACTTGAAAATGAACCAAATATTAAATAAAAAGGCATATGAATTGTTGGTATAAAACCAACTTAACAGTGGTACGAGATTGGACCCAACCATTTGAACTTATGTATGATGTTAGCGATTATATAGTTGGAGCAGTGATAGGATAGGGAAAAGATAAAATTTTCAGGGTTATTTACTATGCAAGCCAAACACTTGATGATGCTCAACAAAATTACACCACCACTTAAAAAGAATTGTTACCCATTGTTTTTGCATTTGATAAATTTCATGCATATCTTGTAGGTACCAAGGTGGTAGTATATACCGATCATGTTGCTATTAGGTACCTGTTTGCGAAAAATGATGCAAAACCAAGACTTATCCAGTGGATACTTCTTCTTCAAGAATTTGATTTTGAAATCAAAGATAAGAATGGAAGTGAAAATGTGGTGGCGGATCACTTATCGAAGTTGGAGTAGAAAAATAAAATTTTTGAAGAACTAATTAAAGAATTTTTCTCAGATGAGTTTATTTTGAAATCAAAGATAATTTACTTGGTATGCAGATTTTGTGAATTATCTTGTAAGTAGATTATTGCCCCGGGCCTCACATATCATCAAAAGAAAAAATTCTTACATTATGTGAGACTATATCTATGGGATGATCCCTTGCTTTTCAAACAATGTTCAAATTTTGTGATTTGGAGATGTATTCCAATAGAGGAAACAAATGAAATTCTCAAGCACTGTCATTCATCCCCATGTGGTGGTCATTTTGGACCTACAAGGACAGCTTCTAAGGTATTGCAATCCAATTTTTATTGGCCAACTTTGTTTAAGGATTATTATGCTTTTGTGTAGACATGTGACCGATGTCAAAGGGTTGGAACAATTACTAGACACCATGAGCTTCCTCTAACTAACATAATAGAAATTGAACTCTTTGATGTTTGGGGGATTGACTTCACGGGACCATTTCCTCCATCAAATGACTGATCATACATTTTGCTCATTTGTAGATTATGTCTCCAGGTGGATAGAAGCAATTGCTACACCTACTAATGATGCCAAGGTAGTGCTTAAATTCTTGGCACACCCAGAACAATTGTAAATGATGAAGGTTCTCATTTTTGCAATAAATTATTTAATAACCTTTTGTTTAAGTATAGTGTAAGATACAAGGTAGCTCTTGGACATCATCCTCAATCAAATGGACAAGCTGAAATCTAAAATCGGGAAGTGAAATATATTATTGAGAAAATGGTAAGCATTAATCGAAATGATTGGACACATAAGCTTGATGATGCATTGTGGGCATACCACACAACATATAAAACTCCTATAGATATGTCTCCCTATCGATTAGTTTATGAAAAAGCTTGTCACCTTCCTGTTGAGCTAGAACATAAAGCATATTTGGATGTGCAATAATTAAATTTTGATGCAAAGGCAATAGGAGAAAAATAATTGTTGCAACTTAATGAAATGGAGGAATGTAGGCTTGATGCCTATGAAAATGCTAAAATCTATAAAGAAAAAACAAAACAATGGCATGATAAAATGATCTTGAGAAGGGAATTTCAACCTGGACAACTTGTGTTGCTGTTCAATTCTAGATTAAAACTCTTTTCAGGAAAATTGAAATCTAGATGGTCCGGTCCCTTTACTGTCAATAAGACATTTCTATTTGGGGCGGTTGAGCTCAAAGGTAAGGATAACATATTATTTCGTGTCAATGGACATAGGTTGAAACATTATTATGGAAATAAAATTTGGAAGATGTCTAATCTTCTACTCGAAGAAGCAACCTAAGGTATTCAGTTTCGATCTAGCTAAAGACTTTAAACAAAGTGCTCATTCGGAGGCAACCCAAGCTCTTTTTTTGTGAGTGTTGTTATTCTTGTTTTGTTTTATATCATGATGGTTGTTCCTTCATATTTTACTTATTTTTGCAGGTTAAAGGCTAAACACCACCCATTTTCAGAAAAGTCCCCTTATTTTACAATTCTTTCAATCATTGAGGACAATGCTTATATTAAGTTTGGGAGACAGTTCAAGAGTCTAGGAGTATTACTTGTTGCTTGAAAAGTTTAGTGATAAACTATATGCATGTTTGAAAAAAAAAATTATAATATATACGTTTGTTTACGTGTCTAAACATCAAAATTTGGTTTTATTTACTTTATGAGGTTTTGAGAATCTTGATGCACTAAGTAGTTTGTTAAGTTATATTTAATTATTTAGAGACAGTATATAAAGTCTAATTATTTCGTAAATGATCCCACCAACCTCTAGAACTTGCTTGATCACTAGTCGAGGCGAAATCTTAGGTGGCATAGCATTAAGAAAATGATTTAGGCCATTTTTTGACCGTTTGAGCCTTTTAAGCTAACCTATACTTGAATTATTCCTTAGTGTCTCCTCTTGAGCCTATTGAAATATTTCTTTGGACACCCTATACATATTATCAAGCCTTATAGAAAAGAAAATCCAATATTCTACCATTTTTCATCTCATTTACACAACCATTCTTGAATGAATTGTTGTATTCAAAAAAATAAAAATAAACAAACAAACAGAAAAAAAAGAAAAAAAATGAAGAGATTATGAATTGAGGTGTATGATTTGAACTCTCTAAAACAAATAGACCTCCGTTGCATACAACAAAAGAAATAAATTTGGGGGTAATCCAAGATCAAAAAGAAGGAGAATGGGATGTTCAATAAATAAAAATGAAGGGATTGATGAAGAAGTTGGTGTTCATTCATAAAGGTTCTAGTATGATTATGTAAAATGGGTAAATTTTGGCTATAATTTTCCATATATTCCTACCATGACCCAAGCTTCACATTACAAGCTTTGAAAATCCTTTTGATCTTTGATGCTATGATCTACTTACATTAGTGGAGACTAGTGTGAAAAACAAGGCTATGGACTTTGGTAAGTACTTCAAAAGTTGATCAAATATGAGTAGTTAGCTTTATAAACCTATCCAAATGATAAATGAGATTTGATAAACTACTACTTTCACACTCACACACACAAGACCATGAAGTTAAGTGAAACCAATATGCATGTTAACATGTAAACTTGGTATATTTTTCTAATCTTTTGATACGAGATGAAAAAAAAAAGACTACGTGGTCCATTGTGCACATGTTATTTGTAGATTATACTACATTGGATATACTCCTAAAGACTATGTGTATAATTGTTACAAGAAGAAGACTTTCATGAAGACTTATAGCCATTTGATTGGTGCACTTGATGGCAATGACATGTAGCCCAAGGTAGATCTACCACCATTGATCCCTTCAGTTTGTGAGAAGCTGCCTGATAGGCCCAAAAAAATATGACAAAAGAAAAGAACCAAATGAAGGAAAGAATGGAAAAAAAGAATGAGACAATAGGCATTAAGTGAGATTAAGCAAGAAAGAAGCTACAATGACATGCTAAAATGCAGAAAAACAAATCATAATGCAAGAGGTTGTCCATTGCTTAAGCAAATTCAGCCTACATGGGAGGGATTGGATGTTCTTACAGATATTGAAAGAGAACAACCTGTTAGGAAGGTGAATAATAAATTATGTATTTTAATATAGATGTGTAATTTGTATTCAAATATATCTCATTTGCTTCAATGATAAATCAATAGGGGAGGAAAATGAATGAGTGAAGGTAGCAAATAGATGCAGGGCAATCAAGTGGTGTTCAAAATGATGTTGGTGGAGAGGTAAGTAAATGTTTTCCATACTATTATGATATGCTAACTCTCTTATGCACTACTTTATATTTATACATGGGGGGAAAAGGAAATAGACAAGGGAACAAGGGAATGAAGAGCAATCAAGTGCTGCTAATGTTGATCTTCCATCACAATTGTCAAATCTAGTGACATCACCAGTGCCAAATCCAGTTCCATCACCAGTACCACTATTAATGCTATCACTAGTGACAAATGATGTTGGTAGAAAGGTATTATGTTATAATTATTTTGTAATCATTTATTTCATTTGTTTGTTTTTTGCAATTAAATTTAGTGAAAAAATATTGTTTTCAAGTTATGATATTGAAATTGCCAACAAAGATCAACTATTTTTTACCAATAAAGAGAAATGATTAAGCCAAAAAAATTAAGATATTAGTAGAAAAAAATCACTTCAACATGAAAATAACATCATAGTCTTCATCCTGAAAATAATAACATAGTCTTTCTAGTACTAACAAATAGCTACATTGTTGCATAAAATTCAACTTATTTCATATATTCAACTTATTTATTTAGTTTTATTTATATTATATAAATTATAATAGGTATAGTAGAGAAACTAAAACAAAAATTCTCAATATTTCAAAATACAAATAGAAAAAATTTATTTGAATATACAAACATCATTAAAATAAAAGTTTTTGAGTATGTACACACAAAAAAAATACTTATTTTCTTTATATTCTAATTCTTGGAAAGAAAAAGTGACTTATTCATATGTCATAAATTATAAAGGAAAAGTAAACAATTGGAAAGTAAGTTAAAAAAAATTAAAAAAATTAAATAAACCAACACTTTTAAAATAAAAAGAAAATGCTAAACTTTTTAATATTGAAATTAAACATACATACTCCTTGCATCACAATTTGAGATAAATAAAAAAAGAAAGAAACTTTAAAAGAAGTTGATGAGCATATAAATAGTTAATTTCGTAAAATATAAATAATTATTACAATTACAAGTTAATTGTCAATACTAAAACTAATATTAATTATTAATAAATTTTATATACATATATAGGTGGTGGAGTTCGATTTATTCAAAATCCAAACCGCCACCAAACCATGTAAGGCAGTGTTGTTTCAATTAAATTTTTAAACTGCGATTTATGTAGTAATTTAGTAAAAATAGTTTGGTGCAGTGTGGTGTGGTTGGTTCAAGCGGTTTTTGAATTTTTATGATCACCCCTAGAAATTGCTACACCCACTACTAGAGTGGTGACAAGAATTTGTGTAATTACATCACCTATTAGAGTCATAAGGAGCAGTAAATGTTGCAAGTCCAAAGCCAGAGACACAAACCTTTGTACAACCAAGATAAAGGAAAGGCAGCGCAAGAATCACAAATATAGAGATACTAACTAATTTACATCCGGTACAAACTTCTTTAAGGTTATTGTTAATATACTATCTTATTCCTATACAGTTAACGAATAAAGAAAAGGCTGCAATACCTACACAACAATCCAAAAATAAAAACACTTGGTGTGAAGACAAAGCTGAAGATAGGGATTGTTCTGTTGGTGGATTATGCATTTGTAAATAATATCTTAACTTATTTTTCTAACATCTAGTGTACAGATAATCAAGAAACCTGCACAAGATGCAGTGAGCTCTCAAGTGTCAACAAACAAAATACATAATTCAATAGCAAAGACTCAAGGAACAACAACCAAAAATAAGGATGCAACTTCACAAATAAAGGCTAAAGGAAAAACAACTAGCAATGCTAATGATTAGCCAAACCTATATGGAGACTCCAGGAAACAGCAACATAACTCAAAATGTCAAGTTCTCCACTACCAAGGCCAAGGAATCTAAAAAAGAAAATCTACTAAAAGTTATATAGAATAAGATGAAGAAGTACCAATTTTTAACCAAATGTAACATTGGGGTAAGTTTAACTTTTCGTCATTTTCTAGCTTTTGGACACATTTTGCCTAAATTAGGTTTCAACAGGTTATGAATAGCCTATTTGTTGTGATAATTGTGCAGATATGATAACTTTTGGGGATAGATTTTGGGTAAATATGTAGATGTTGATCTTTTGAATTAGTTGTGAAGTATAGCTTTACATTTTGGGATGACTTTTGGTGACATTTGTGGAAGTTGATGTGTATAAAAAGGTTGTGAAGTGGAGCTTTAGCTTTTGGGGATTTTTTTTTTTGTTATATTTGTGGATGTTGATGTATATGAACAAGTTGTGAAGTGTAACTTTAGCTTTTGAGGGATAGCTTTAGCATTTGGGGATGGTTGTGCAGATTGTTTGAATAGATTGACCAATATAGGTTTTTAGTCATATTTGTCATTTTTAGGTTGTAATGATCACATTTGGAATTAAATGATATATTTTTGTTATTGTGCAAAAAAATGTTATTTCAATTGTTGTCTTGTAACTGTGTTTCTTGTTTCATTGAAATAAGATTATAAATAAAAAATTTGTTATTGGGTTACACTTGATAACACCTTACATAAACTTAAATTCATTCATTAATACAGTACATACACATTACATGAAAAATTGGATCATGGCCAAAATTCGCCGAACATTTGAAAATTGAAATGTGTCCATGTTCTAATTGCTACCTAAAACTATTACAATATGTTATAATCATTCCTACATAAAACAGTATCATCATTTCAATCACTTAAAGAGGTACATAATAGTTCAAGATATAATCTATGAATGAATCCATACAATGTAAGTACAACCTCCAACTTCCTAAATTACAAATTGTTTCGTAAATTAAAATTTCATTTCATAATTCAATATTAGTTTTACAAATTTTAGAAATTATTTTTATTAAAAATTTATAAAAGAAAAGGCTCAGAAATACAAAATCTTTTTCAAAATATAAATTGGTCTTAGAATTAAAAAATACTTTCAGAAATTCAAAATTATATTTACAAATTAAAAATTAATTTCACAAATTATAAATTACCTACAACATTTTCCTAAAAGTCACTAAACATTCAAAATCAAATTATGGCTATGAAAGATTCAATTTTTACTTAGAAATTAAAAGATTTAAGTGAAACATCCATGACATTTTCTAGTAAATGCTCAATTATTAGGTGATATTCACAAATCAAAAACTAAAAGGGAATTAAGGTTTCTCAAATTCCTCTTACCCAAAATTTTTCACAAGCAGCATACCTTATTCCTGGGTTGAAGTCAGTCCAAGACGTCTTTTTGATTGCATTTTTTCTACAATGACACATCTCTTCCAAGGTGAACTCTGTGGTTTGCTGCCACATTTTTACTTCAAGAACTGAGTATAAGAATGAGGAAATGTTCTATTCAATCGCGCCTAAATAACAAGTTTGCCCATAGCATCCACTGGTGAAAGATAGTTTTGCCCTTAAAATTCCCGTGTGCAAGGCACGTGATAGGATTTGGGTGGAATATTCCACCGATGGTGAGCTTGAGATGGCAACATACAAAACTCATGGAGTTGAGATAGCAAAGTGTAACAAAAAAAAAAGTTGGCAATGTGCAAAACCACGAATAGATTGGATGGCAAAGTGTAATTTTCCCTAAAATGAATCCGTTGCATTCTTTGCCACAACATCTTAGAATAAGGCAAAAGAATTGCTTGGAGCTTCTTTATTTGGGTCACGATTTTGGCAGATTTGAAATAGAAGTTCAAATACAAATAAATTATTTAGCTAAGTATTAGAGTGACATAGTTAAAGAAATAGTTGACCTAGATAAGCAGATAATACTTAAGGCATTGAGATTAAGGTTAATTAAGATGTGGACGGCAAAAGAGATTGAACTCAAGATGAGGAAATCAATATCCCTTAGGATGAACTTTGGTCCTTGTATCTTGAAGTTCATTCCAACTGATAGGCTTTCAAAAGGGAAGACCAATATGATATCTCATTTATATATGCCTCAAGATATGATTTGATTATATATATATATTATTTTTCTTTTTTTAGATAATTAATCTCTGAAACTCACAAAAATTTTGCTTGTTTCTATTTGATATGAAGACCTCAAGCTGCTTAACATATATCTCATTCTCAATACCCCTATTGAGAAATGAGATCTTCACATCCCTTTTTCCATATCTAGTAGTCGTAATGCGTAGATATAACCAGTATAATTCGACTGGACTTTAGCATCACATCTAGTAAAAGGTAACTTCAACAGTTAACATCTTGACATTGTGCATAACACTTTGCTACCAGTCGTGCCTTTATAGGTCACCACCTCCCCATGTTCTCCAATTTTATATTTGCAGACCAGTTTGCAGCTGGGAACCATTCCCACTAATGGGCCCACCAAGGTCAAATGTTGTTGGAGTACATAGAGTTTATTTCGGATTGCATGACATTTCGCCATTTTTTGAATTGATGTCATACATCATTACTCCTTAGTTTGATCAATATTCAAAAAAGAGATCCTTATTGTTGCTCTCTAGCAAGAGGTTCTTATCGTATAAGTGGCACCAAGATCCTTTCAGATCTCATTGGAGGTTGTGTACTATAAGTTTTAGTAATTTGTTCATACATCATTGCCACTTGTGAGATAAATTGTGGTTGTTGAACTATTTCAAATTCTATGATCTAGCCATTTTTATCTAATAGAAATTCCTTCTTCTTAAGAAGGTGGCGTCCCTAGAAAACAAACTCCTTTGTTCTTAGAAACCGTAGAAATGGTACTCTTTAGATATCTTTGGATAACCCACAAATTTATCTTATCTCTCACTAACCGTTTTAAAGAAGCAAACCTCTTTTATGTCCTTAGGTATATATGTGGGGTTTTTTATTTGCTACATCATATCTCATATGATGTTTTGGGCACCGACTAGATAATATTCTTACTTGATAAGAATATAGGCAATCTCTAATATAGTGTATAAAAAAAAAGAATGCTTATTTTCATTCCAAAATTAAGGTTGTCATCTATTCAATTTCTTTGTGGTCTTGCTCCTTCATCCCCCCTCTCAAATGAGGAGAAAAATAAGACGTGTGATATAATTATGTTATACTGATATTATGAGTATCTATACTCCTAAATAAGGTTTTTGCATTTCTGCACGTGAATGCATGAAAACACCAAAGCTTTTGATACGTGAAGAAAGTGCATGTCTATGCATGAATGAAAATAGTACTAATTCCCATGATTATGCTAATTAATATATACATCTTCATGTAGTACATAACTAATTCGGTTAAAGAAGTATGAATATTATTGAATATAACGTAACATGACATTTTTGTCTTTTGAAAGTTGAGCTCCATTAAATATTGTTCGTTTAATATTCTAATATTTAGATATTAAAAGTTAGTACTTTTTCTTAAATTAAATTCATCCTTTAAGTTGGCTTAAATAGACATTTGGTATTTTAAGTTGACACAATTTGATTTTCGTGCATTAACTTTTTAAAATTAGCACATTTAGTTTAATTTTGCCTGTATATTCAATTTTGGTCGAAAATTGCTGATATGACACAAAAGACTACCTGAATTTACTCACATGAACTATAATTGGGGGATTTTTGGATTTGGAGAGAAAATTACATAATGTGGCAATTATGTGGATAAATGGATGAAAATAAACAAAATATGTGGAATTTCCAAGTGCACCTGAAAAAAATTAAATAATAATTTGTTTAATATTTATTTTTTTCCACTTGTAAAATTTAAAAAAAAAAATTCATTTTTTTCTCCTCCATCTTCAAAAAATTTTGTAAATTTAAAAAAAAAAATCAAATTAGTTCACACATTATTTTTAAATAATTTATTAATTTAAATAAAATAAAGAAATAAATAGTAAGTAAATTTTCGTATTTAAAAGTTCAAAAGTATTTGAATTTCAATAATAAAAAAAATAAAAAAATATAATATATTAAATAATTTATTGAATACCAAAAATATAAAATAAAGAAAATTTTACACGTTAATAACATTATTGCATGTCCAATACGTGAATGCATGAAAATACTAAAGTTGTCCATACGTGAAGAAAGAGCATGTCCATGCGTGAATGAAAGATGTAATAATTCACCCAATTACAGCAAATAATATATGTGACGTACATAATTAAACAACGATTGTTTATGTGAAGATGCATGGATATTAAATGGATATACGGTAACAGATGATATTTTTATCTTTGGCAAGTTGTGTTTTCATTAATTATTCATTTATACTAATTACACATTAAAAATTAGTACTTTTTCTTTGACTATTGTAGCAACGTCGCGACAAGATCAGAAATTAAATTATGACTTATATGTTAAATTGATTTTGATTAAGTGGCAGATCTTAAGACTAGTGAAAGAATTTGAGCAACGTGAAATTTCCAACAAATTGGTGATTTTAACAACCTTATTATTAATCAAAATTAGAAATTTCATGTTTGTAGTACATATATTATTGTGTACAAATCTCTAATATGATGTAATAAAAAGGAATATGTGAATGTAATTTTCAATTTAGACAAGATTATGTAATTATGATATATTGATAAGACGTGTAATGTAATTATGCTATACTGATATTATGAGTATCTCTATGTGATAGATTTTTGCATGTTCATATGTGAATGTATGAAAATACTAAAGCTTCACGTATTTGAAGAAAGTGCATGTCCATGCGTGAATGAAAATTGTAATAATTCGAATGATTATACTAATTAATATATGTGTTTTCATGTCCGTAAATAACGAGTGCTTGTGAAGTACAAATATTAAATGGATATATAGTACATATGATATTTTTGTCTTTTGTAAGTTAATTTTATTAATTATTCAATAATATTCTAATTAGATATTAACAATTACTTTTTCTTAGACTATGCTAATCCACCATGGTTAATTTGGTATCAACAACCCTTTGTAGCAACATCTCGACAAGAAAATTGCGACTTATACTTTAAATTCTAATTAAGTGGTGGATTTTAAGGCGAGTGAAATAATTTGAGCAACATGAAAATTCAACGAAATTGGTGATTTGAATTTTAGGGTGAATTCCAAGAATGAAGGAGAAAATAGGTGAAACTCAACTTGGATTCACTTAAAGTGAAATCTAATTCTCCATTAGATAATTAAGAACTTACCACCTCAGTATTCTCTTACTCGATCACATTGATGGATTTAATAATTTGGTCAGTTTAATTTTCTACTTCATGTCTAAATTCTTTAAACCCTTCAAAGGATCTTAGAAAAATGAATTAAGGATAGTTTGTGTGTGCACTAACACTTAGTGGACTACTTATGTCCCTTTGGATCGCATCCAAATGCATGGTCTGCTCCATTTGTCCCATAAATGGTGATTTGGTCATGTTTTTCTTGAGATAAAATTATAGGTTGGTACCTCATACAAGTCCAAAAAGTCAAGCAAATGTACCATCTTGTGAACTCTTTCTTTAGAGATATGACCTAGTCTAGCTTACCACAAGTATGCGCTATTTTGATTATATAATTCATATATTACTTTGTTGATTATGTAGTATGGAATGTTATGATTGTATAGTTCATTTGTCAATGTAGCAAAGACAAATAACTAATACTATCTTAAGTACATCCAAAGTTAAGTTGATCATTCCTATAGCCAATAAAGCAACACTTCTCTTATTCTCAAGCTTAAGAATTGTCATTTGTCTTAGTCTCCATTTTCTTGTCATCCACTACAACCCCTTGCAAAGATGGAATCATATCCGATATCCAATACCCAAGAAAAGATTTATCAACCTTAACGGTTGATATCAATAAAGTGTAAACTTGAATTAGAACCCCTTCTAATTAAACTAAGCAAGTGAATACTTGTGTTTCCACTTTCTATGCCCTAAATATTCACAATGGTGATAAATATCTATATTGAAGTTTGTTTGATTGTCTAAATCATCCTATATGGAATTACTAGTGATAACCATTATCCTATGCGAGGCAAAAATTTAAGCATTCATTCAATTAATATCCATTTATGATATGATCTTTAATCATAAATGCCTCTCACTATTTTATTCAAATCCCATCACCCTCTATATGAAAATTCGGGAAATCTAATTTTCTAGTGGGCTGAGGTCCAACTAGCCTTATCATACACACCAATTTTATGAGCCCATACGACAAAACTAAAAGGTAGCTAACAATATTAGCAATTGCATCCCCATGCAACCCTCAAGCTATTTTGCCTCACCTGTTCTCATACACCCCAATGTTATGAGCTCGTATAGTACTAAGTGTCAAGCATTACCCATCAAACATCCATATAGATGGAGCATCTAAATGTCCCACGACACATGGTCAACGATAAAGACGAGTCCACCTATGGTCATCTCAATGCTTAGTAGTGGTCACAACTTGCCAACACTTAGCACATCTCACGACTCATGGCCAACGAACTAAACATTGTAGCGTATCGGCATGCCACTACTTTTGATGGAAGGCATGGACAATTGAGTCCCACCCAATATTCCCCATTTACGCTTGATATCAAACCAATAAAGGTTCTCAACTTGAAACATTTTCATGTAGGGTCATACTAGATTTATTATACAAGATCTGATCATTTTCTTTTCTTGTTTATCTAATGTTCACTATCCTAACGATGACATGCATGAATTCATAAGAAAGCATTAAATAAACACAACATATATCACATAAATACTACAATAAATAGATGATCATGAGCCTTCAATCTTATGCGATCTACTCGAGCCAAAATGGATCGAGGTCAATCTAAGGGTGAAAATTAAAATACAAATAGACCTATCTATTACATAAATGTTTCACATACATTCATGGGCCTTGATTCCTCACTTTTCCTATGTTTTCATTCAATCTTCTTGTAATGTCTACCAAATTACAAAAAAATTAACCTCACTATCTAATTCTACTCTCATTGCATTTGCTAAAATTATAAGAAACCTTAAAATAATTCTAAGGGGGTACATAGGAGGGAGATACAAGTACATCAAGAATAAAACAAAGAAAGGTGAGACTCGCAAGCATCATTTTAATTAAAATCTAAAAATAACTAATTATGCATGAAATTAAACCAATCGCATTGGACTACACTCCATGATTATCCAACTGGCATGCTTAAGATAAATCATCACATGATAATGAAAGCATATAAATTTACCGATTACGATATGAAATATAATTTTTCAAAAATTAAAATTAACATTTAATTTAAAACAAAAAAAATTATAAATTTCATGTAACAATTACGTAACAAGACGGGACAGCAGCTCAACAAGACTGCTGCATGTCGTGTGGCCGGCAGCGCACACGTTGGGTGCCGATAGGCGACCTGGCGCCCGCACGTCGGGTGGTCGCAGCCTAATTTTTTTTTTGTCCAAGAATTCAGGGTTTTCACAAAATATTGATTTCTTAGTTTCTTGATCTCATCAAGAATTCTTGATTTCTTGATCTCATAAAAAAATATTAAAAACTTAATCAAAAAACTAATTTTCTTGATCAAGAAATCAAACTTTTTGATTTTTTATTTCTTGCCACATTTTAAGAAATTCAAGATTTGTTTTGGATCAAGAAATTCAAGATTTCACAAATCTTGAAATTCTTGAATCAAGAAATCCAATTTCTTATTTTATCTCATTTCTTAAAATGTTTTAACATTTAAAATGATTAATAATATTAATCCCAAATAAAGAAATTAATTGATTCAAAATCAATTACACATATAAATATTTAATTTATCATATATATTAAATAAACATAATCGAAAAATATTAGAAACGCACGAACCTTGGCTCTGATACCATTGTTGGGTTCGCGCAATCTCGGGTAATGTATACACAGCGGAATTTAAAAATTTTAAAAATGAAACAAACATTACATCACATGTAAATAAAAATGAATCCCAAAACCTTTTTGCGATTATTTAGTTGTGCATTTTTTAATACTTAAAACAAGAAGGTTTCAAAAACTCTTATCTTGATTTGCACTCCGATTGATGTAGGGATTGAAACAATTCAAATCATTATCCCAACACGAATGAATCTCCAAGCTCTTCAATTCAAACCCCTTTGATTGAAAACTGATTCGCTTCTAAAATTTCAAATATTATCCATTTAACGGTATCCACACCTTAAATGTCCACTCGCAACCGAATCTTATGTTAATAATTTTTGATTCGATAATTCTATCCTATAATAATTTTATTTGGAACAAGAACACACTAACAATTAGTATTTTACGTGTTTAATTTAATTTTTAATTCAATAATTAAATCAAGAATTAGCTTTTGGAGATTGAAGGGAAGAAAATATATTTTTTTAGAGATGAAGAAAATTATTTTTCTTCAAAAGAGAGGGGCTATTTTTTTATTTTATTTTTTTACTTTTTTTCAGCAAAAAATTTGCAATAAAAGTTCCCCAAAAGACGTCCAAGAAGTTTGCCAATAAAGGCTTTTTTCCATGTAAGACTCTTCTTCTTTTACTATCTTCAACTCTTTAAGGAGGTTTCTTTATCTCGTAAGGACTTTTCTTTTTTCTTGTTACATCTTAGAAATTGAATTCACAACCCAACTTTCTCTAGGAATTGGATTCCCAATCAAATTTTCTAATGGGCTTCCTACAAACCCACGCCTAATAAGGCTAGGCATAATTAATCAATTAGGCCCTAGTTTAATTGATTCAATCAATTAAATTAATTTATTTAATTAATTAGGTCTATCTTAATTGATTGATTCAATCAATTAATTAAATATTCCATGACTCGATTGAGACAACTGACTATCAAGTGTGACACTTATAAAAAATAAGTTGATCACAGCATCAAACAACATCTGAAGGTTGTGCCAAATATGATAAGTGAGTTGAAATCAATTGGACATATTCTCTCTGATAAGCAACAAGTTTTGTTACATTAGTGCCCGATAAGCCAACTAGTAGCCGCTAATATACTCTTGAATAAACTATCTTTTTTATTAAGCATTAGTAAAAGACAATCTTCATCTAAGCTCATGTTATTAGAATTAGATGAATTTCCTAGATCATATATGACTACGGAGATGATCGCACATAGGATGGCTACAAGTCGAGGGCTTCTTGAGATAGGATATTGGCTAGTTCATTTAAGACTTGCACATATGATGCATACTTGTAAAGAGGGTGCCTCATTCCATAAATACCGTGTTATGATACTAGTATATATATGTGGGTGATTGTTGGAAAACAAGTGCACTGAACAACCCACCGAAAATTTCCAAGAAAATATGGTTGTCGAATGGGAAGTTTCCAATCTTTACGGTAGTGCATGTATGGTCATTTGGCTTGAGGCACCATTGTAATCTCATTTTTGACATGGTGTACTTTGATTTATTCTCTAATTGTGTGACATTCATAAAAAAAATATTTTGTTACATTCATACGTCACCTATCGAGATGAATGCTAGGGATAACAATGAGACAAGTCTAAATTCAACCCACCCCAGATTTGCCCCGCTTGGGGCGGGTTTTTAGAGTTATAAATAGGTTTGCGGCGGGTCTTGATTTTTTATTTTCAAACCTATCGGCCCCGAACTTGCCTTGTTTTTTTTTTTTATTTAATATATATGCATTTATGTAATATTATATTTTAAAAAATATATTTTTAAAAAAATTAGTGGTGCTATTTTAAAAAATATATTTTTTTTAAAAATTTTAAAATTATAAAATGGGTTTAGTGGGTCTAACCCTGACCCAACGAGTTCAGGGCATGGCAGGTCTCGAATTTTGGCGTACCCGCCCCAAACCGCTCCGTTGTTATCCCTAATGAATGGGTGAATCTCCTATGATTTCACTATACTTGATTCTAAATTTCATTACCATGATTGGGATGAGTAATTAGGAAACGAGTTTCCTAAATAGCATCAATGAATCAAGATACTAAGAATGGTTCCATAGAATTGAGTTATTAGGGTTTTGAACTAATAATACGTGCTCTAAGCTCAATCGAAAGATTAGTTGATATAAGACCCGGACTTGCATGGTCTTTATAATTTGCAAAGTTCGCCACCTTCATCTATATTTAGGTCTTCATAGCGTATTCTTAGACGTTAACTATAATTTTGTGAGGTTCTTGGAATGGTAAATTCCAAGATGATTAATTAATTTAATTAATTAATCAAGAATAATTAAAGTATTAATTATTCGACTAAGTCATAAGAGTTGTGAACCTACTATTAGCATATGGGTGAACCTAAAGGGTCAAACACTAACTCGGAGAAGCTCATTTCTTACATATGTAAATAATTCAAGAGTTGGATTATATTTTACTAATATAATTAGTTAAATTAAGTTTAATTAATTCAATTATTGAATTAATTAATTAGTTAACCTAATTAGATTAGGTGACCCATCGTGGAACAAGTAACTAATTATTTAGAATAATTAATTATTCTGGCCTTTATAATTTATGGGATGAATTTATTTAATTAATTGGATCAATTAAATTGGGCAATTAATTTGGTCCAAGGCCCATTGAGTATCGGCTTGTAGAAAGCCTATGAGAAATTTAATTAAGAATTAAGTTCCAAAATTGACAATGAAATTAAGTCTTGGATTTTAATTAAAGACTTACTGTAAGTCTTTAATTTGGAATCAAAGACTTACCATAAGTCTTTAATTTGGAATCAAAGACTTACTACTACCATACTAATCCAAGTAGGGCAAAAAGGGATGAAATACTTACCTCTTGAACTTCCAATTGGACAAAGAAAGCTGTCAAATGATGGACAACCTCTTTTCTTCTACAAGAAAATTATTTCTGGTTTATATCCTTATCTTGATCAATTCTTCTTTCACCATAGTTGAATTAAGAGTTGATCAAATACAAAGTAAATAGAGATTTACCTTGTTTCATAAACCCTCACAAAATACTTAGGTAGGAATTATCAGATTCAAGTCTACTAGCATAGGCTTAATTGAGAGTAGGCATCCGAAGTGTGGATGCGCGATTAGAGAATCAACACTTATGGGTCATGATGAATTTATCCTTTGCATGGGGTTTTAGAATTTAGGAATTCGTGAGAGTAGTTTCAACATCCTCTTCATCAAAAGGAATTTACAGGTATAAATTGATTAAATCCTGAAATTTAATTATGGGTATCAATTTGATTTAAAAGCATAACCAATCAAATCGCATCGAATCCGGGATACTTATATTATGTAATTTGATGCTTGTCCGTAAAAAATTTAATTCTCATTGTGTTCAAGGTCCCTTGTTTTTTGCGAACCCAACAAGTTCAATAATCTGGTCACTTTTTGACAACTATGAGCATTTCAAAGTAAATTTGACTTATAATGATAGCATCAAAAAAATTTTGATGTTGCTCGCCATGTTGAGCTTGAGGATGAGCGACTTGGTATTACGAAGTGCATGAAAAATACTTTTGTGGCTAAATTCAATTCTAAAAAGGTTTTGCGCTTTAAGTGCAAAAGAAACTGAAAGAAAGGGAATAAAGAGAAGAAGGCTAGATAAGTGTCTAAGAAGAACAATTCTAATCACAAACACGATAACAAGCATAAGAAGTTTGGGAAAAAGAAATACAAAAGCAAAATGAAATGTTACCAAGCTCTTGGCCATTTTGTTTATGAGTACCTTGAGCCGAAAATGTAGCAATTAATAATGCTTCTTTTAATGTAATTTATGTTTATAATATTATTTTACTAACTGAATCTTATGATTTGTGGTTTACAGATTTATGTGCAACAAATTATGTAATTAGAAATCGTGAAACATTTGTAGGCTTTCATCCAGTTTTTAGAGTAGACGATGGATATATAGGAAATAATGTAGTAGAAGTCAAAGGAATTGCTACTTGAAAACTGGAATTGTACAGTGGCCAAACTCTTATTGTACATGATATCTATATGCATCGGAGATTTGACGAAATTTAATTTCTATTGTTGTTCTTTTGGGATCAGAATTTAGTTTGAACTTTAGTCATGATATGTTCAGTATTTATATGAAAATATGTATTGTGATTGTTGACATCATTAAGAATAGTTTTATGGTATTTGACTATAAGAGACAAATATTTAACTATTAAATTGTTCGACCATGAAATGTTTGTTCATTTAGTATTATAAATTTTTCCAAGCTTCAAAGATGATTAAGAGAACACGAAATTTTTGCAAATTTGCAATTTTGTTTTTGAAAGGAATAATAAAGACATTTAAGTTCATCATGTATTTAAATGACAAAGTCCAACCTAGATCAAAATGGCCTAAAACTGAGCTATTTTTCAATCTAACTCAGAAAATAACGAACCTTTGACCCATAAATACTCTTAACATATGAACTAACATGTGATAAAATAAAATACTAAAAATAAACAAAATTGTTGCAAAGTAGAAAAATAAGAAAAACATCCAAGCAGTGGTCGAAACGATGGAATTTCATGATGAACGATGACCCCTCACCACTAGGTTAGATTCATCCGAAAAATACAATCCCATGCATAGATAGCAAACCACACACTTTGATTACTTCTATTTGAACTTGTGTCGATCCAAACGCTCCCCAAACACGTCTCTTGTTCTACACCATACCATTTACGGAAAAAGCAAATAGGGAAAAAAAAATTGGGACGCGGGGTATATATATGTATTTTGACATTATTGATAATATAAAAACTTTAAAAATATGCTTTCTACATTGTTGATTATATGAGTATAATTTAAGATAAATTAATTAAATTTGTTCAATATTATATTTAACAAATAGTAAAACTGACTTATCAACAACACTAATTAGAAACTCAAACTTAAATAAAGTAGGAGAATAGCTTTAGTCAAACACCCTATCAGCCACCATCAATTAGATTAGCGTTTTCTGATATTGTTAATTTTGCTGTCACTTTGAGATAATTATGAATAATAAATTACCCTTTCAATTTTTAGTTTAATTTCTTTTTTCTTTTATTTCAGTATTATTATTTAATCTCCCTTTTCCTCCCTTTTTTTTTATTTTAGATTTACTTGACCTTTAATTTATTTCTCTATGTTTTGTAGAGTGTAATTCAATTGAAACAATTGCTTTAGAGTTTATAGGATTTTCCAAACATATCATTAGTGATAATTTTGATATTATTAACACTTGATATTTTCTTACCAATATTTTTTTTTTTATTGGAGGGGGTTCAAAAAGGGAAATAGTATAAAAATAAAGACGAAATATCAGAGTGAAAAATATAATTATGTTGAATAGAACAAGTTAAATAATCCAAAAAATATTATCTTAGAATGACTAAAGAATTGTGCCATGTTTCCCGCACTAAAGTCTACTATAATGTTTGAACTTTAGTAAATTTATATTACGCATCCCACTGTCCCTAGCACACTTTAATGCTTCCTCAGTTCCATAACTGAATACTCATACTTTCTTTAGATATTTATAAATAAATTCTCATTTTCAATTAAAAAAATAGCAATTTCTTTAAAAAAAAAAAAACTCTCACTTGAATAATAATATAATAACACTAAATTTCAGCTCATACTTTTAAAATAAAAAATATATAAAATTTCTGGTTGATTCAAATATAGGAATTTATGATAATTGAAGGGGCTATATGAACCTTTATTTTTTGTTTTTTGGGATAATAACTGGGTAAGAAGAAGGGTTCATTTCATATTCAAAAGAAATATTACCTTCAATACATTCACTTACATTTGAAACTATGCTCATTATATTTATGTCGGAAACGAGACTTACAATACTTTTATTATTGGAACAGTTTGAATTATTTATTTCAATATATATGAATAACATGTTTAAGATATATTAAAACTATTAATTGTACACATACCATATAAATATAATATAAAAACAAAATTAAAATACGAATTTAGAATTTGTGGCGGCTTAGGCGAAACTTTAGTTTGAAGATAGAAGGTGTGTTTATTCTTATCTCAATTGGGAAAGAACAAATGACAATCAAAGTATGTTTCATTTGTCAGCATCGTTATAGTGGCAGGCACATTCATACATGTAATGAGCACATGGATTGTCATGAATACCTGATGGGACACGAGACCCAAACACACAGAAAAGAAACTGTATATTCACATGGAACCCACCTCACCTCAACACCTAATCATCTCAATTTATGTCTTCTTGAAGACAAGTCTCGTTGGAAGTTGGCCTGAGGAACCCACCTGACCTAATCAGAAGTACTTCGTTTGATAATATGTCACGGGGCAAAACTTTTGAAATATTGTAAATCGTGTGTGTTTAAAATGAAATTGTAGACAAGGGCGGCCATTTGGTAGGGTTATCAAAGGTACGGTTTGGTTTTTTTTTTCATTAATTTTAAATTAAATTGTTATGAGTGGTTTTATTAAAATTTAATTTTAAGTTGTAATTTTGTTAAGAAAAATCAAAAGTCATATTTTAAACAGATTTAGTGATTGATGGTGGTTTGATGATTTTTAGCCAATAAAGGAAAAACGTTTAAGTAAAAAAACTATTTTTAGGATATTAGTAGAAAAAAATTTCCCTAAGTCTGAAAAAAACACTATCACCTCCGTTCTGAAAATAATAGCACTGTCTTTCCAATAATATAAATAAAAATTATCACTTTTCGTCTAAATTGTAATGAAAAATCAAAAGAGAGAAATATAAAACACTCAAATATAACAATTTGTAGAAAATACAAACGCTTTTATTTCAAGGGCACACACTTAGGCTACGTTAAGTTTAGTAAAATTCAATATTCACAGTAACTATAAGCCGTTTGGACTTATAGAACTATTCTACTACTTATAAATAGCAATTTTGTTATGCAGAGATTTCAACTCATTTCATATATTATATTTATTTATTTAGTTTTATTGAACTATATAAACTATGATAGATAAGATGGAGAAAATAACACAAAAAATTTCAATTATTTTTCAAAATGCAAACAAAATAAAGTGTATTTGAATATAAACACATAATTTTTTGAATCTGCACACAAATAAAAAATAAAAAATTAATTATTTTGTTCATTTTCTAATCATTGGAAAGGAAAATTGACTCATCCATTTATCATAAAACTACAAAGAAAAAGTGAATAATTGAAAAAAAAATAAAAAAAAAATTTTTTAAAAAAAATAAATCAAAACTTCTAAAAGAAAAAAAAATATTGAAGTTTTTAAATTTTAAAATAATCATATATGTTCCTTGTATTGCAACTTGAGATAAATGAAAAATAAATAAATTTTATGAGAAGTCGTTGATTCCGTAAAACTTAAACATATAATATAACTAAAAATTAACTATTAAAGTTAAAATTAGTATTAATTATAAAAAATTAAAATATACATATATAAGCAGTGTAATTTGATTTTATTTAAATTTCAAATCGTCACCAAACAATATAAGGTGGTACAGTATTAATTAAATTTCTAAATATTGATTTATGTTGTAATATGGTGAAAAGTGATTTGGTACAGTACTACTGATCATTTTTGAATTTTTATAATGAACTCTACCATCTGGTCCAACTTCCTACAAACTTCATTTCCAATCGAAACCAAAACTGGCTAAACTTGCCTATGTTAGGATAAATGGGTTTTTACAACACCACCGTATTATATTCTAAATACAATGTTTATTATTACTTATGAAAGAAAAATTAAAGATAGTGACAACACACGCACGCACATAAAAATTAAAGATAGTGACAACACTCGCGCGCTCATATATATATATATATAGTGGCAAAATTTACTAAAGTTGTTCTTGTTGATTATTGCCAGCACAACTATGATAGATAATAAAATTCGATCATTGGTCAATATAACAAGAATTAATATTGTTATATTTTCATTATATGTACGTCACTAAATATAAAAAATAATATATAGTGTTAAGCAGGAAACAATATTGATATTCTTTCGGTAAGACCAAAATTCAAGAACTATTTATAATAATAATAGCAATATATAAATATGTATTTACTAATAACCAAGAAGAAAACTTATTTGAGTTTTTACAGAGTGTAAATTGATGTGATCTCCGGAATTCGTGAAAAAAAAATTGAAAAACTAGCAAAAGTAATCTTTTTTAAATAAATGAAAATCTTCAAGAAGTTCTTCTTTAAAGGAAATCCTTACATTGAAAGTCAGTTTGTTTCAATAAATAGTTTAATTTGACCTAAAATACCATTCTGAAAATTAAAAATGAGATGCATGGACAGTATAGTAATTTCCTATCATTTAAAAAACTATAAAATTACTCACTGACATAAAAAGATAAAAGAGTTCATTTTATATGGCATAACCATCTTCAATTCCCAAAACACTTCAAAATTTTCTGTAGTATGTAATTTTCCCTATAACTCAACTGAGCACTTCTCGAGAAAAGTTCAAGCAGAAGACTACTATATTTCTGGTCACGAATCGAGAAACGTTATAGTATCCCGAATATTTTTTTGTGAACGATATAGACTTAAGTTCATAACCCCATAATTTCTAACTAAACCTAAAATAAAAATTTAATTAAGATGGGAAATTTGGCATGAAAAAACAACTATCTTTTGGCAGTTGAGTTCAAATTAATTGAATTGAAGAATATATATCTCAATTAATGAAAGGGGATAGACAATAGGAAAAATAGAAGGAGATAATCACAAATTTGTGTTGCGGACCTCACCATGTTAGCTATAATGCGCTAGTAGGCATTGGCCTACCGAAGCCAGTACTAATAATGGTGAGTTGTAAATAGTGACAACCATTAAATACAATACCTAAATGGACCATTTCTTTTAGTGCAGTTGGCCCCAAGCATAAACAGAGTGTAATTAGTTTTGAAAGTCGATTGTTCATCTAATTGAAAAATTAATTGTCACTATTTTAGTTGCTCAAGTGAACCGCGGTTGAATCAGTAACCTTATAATTATATCATAAATAATTACTAACATACAAAAAAAAAGTTAAAATAATAAAAAGATTATAAATAAAAAATTCCAACCATAATAGGAATTTAAAATATTCCTACCACAAAAAATCAGTATACTTACATTCTAAATCAAGATTAAAGATAAGAAGATTAGTCAACAAAAATATTGAATTTCTCATTGTGAAAATCAAGTCATACCTAAGTTTTATTGTCAATAAAATGTGAACTACTCATTCTTAAATTGATACACATTATTTTTTTTTTCTTTTGAATGAAACAATTATATACGTAATTGCATTAGGAATGTCAATTATCAATAATAAATTAACAATCAATCATTAACTACCAGCAGTCAACAATCAATTATTGCGAAAAAAGACAAATACCCACACTTTTTTATGGTATTTAAATCCAAAACCTTATAGGACTTTAACTTCGTTATTTGAGTCAAACCTCATATATAAAAGAATGCACATTTTTTATATCGTAATTCTGCATTTAATGGTTATTCTAAGTGATCGCATTTTTAAGAAATGACGGCAAAGGGAGAAAGAGAAGATTAAAAATTTAGAGAATGAATTCATTTTATTTATATGGACTCAAGAACCTACTCTCACTTGGGCATTGCCCCAATGGTATCTCTCTCCATCTTGGGTGAAGGATGTCTTGGATTTGATCCTAAGTCACTAACTTGCTCCAATTTATGGGCATTATAGAAAAATTCAAGATCAAGATGGTTCTGATGACTCAGCATAGTATTAATCGATTAAGTTAATAGTTTTATCGATTTCACTACAAAAATAAATAAATAAATAATTTAAGTATTCTTCTGACTGTGTAGTTTGAATCGAATCGTTTTATGATTTAGGTGGCAATCCAGAAGATCGGACCTATTTATCAGGATTGGATTTCAAAATATTGAATCCTATAATTATTAGATAATGATGGTTAGATGTGCATCATTGTCATCAAACGTTTTTCAAAATTTGTTAAACTAATTGAATATTTATAGTTGTTGAATCATATGATTATTATGTGAACTTATAGAGGATATAATGTTTCTGAGTCCCTAGAACTAACTTGGATTCTATAAATCATTGAATTACGATACCTATACTACATCATAGTTACCCTATATTTCTAAATCTCTTAGATGGACTTGATTATTATTTTTAAAATAAAAACAATATTGTAATCCCAATCTAGTAAGAATAATTACTCACACTCTATCGCTAGCTTAGTCTCCATAGAGACGATAGCAATATAGCGGGCTTAAAACCTACCTACCTGAGGGACCATATTATCAGTCCTAGGATTAATTAAGAAAAAATTGTCGAACCCTAATGTGATGGCGGTATAAATTTACATATAACATTAAATTTCTACCATGCAGCTACCTTATGGTTCCTTTGTAGGAAATAGCCTTAGCGCAAAAAGGAAAACTAAAATACAAATTAGAGGACAGAACAACAAAGAAAATCACAAATAAATAAATAAAAATTAATAAGACTTATTATTTCTTTGGTAAAGTTTTATCAATATTTACAAGTGACTACAGTTAAGAAACTTAAATTTAAATGTTGGCTTACTTCAGTGACAAGTTGACTATAGGTGATAATTCCTTTTTCGACCGTGCTAAATTAGGAGGAGCTACATGTGTGCAATAATTATTTAGTCTCATTGTATGACGTCAAAAATTAAAGCTTGAAATCAGTATTTTTATAATTGGACGGTGACTAAATCCGTCTTCTTATCGATCACTGATTTAAAAGGTCAGACCAGTTTAACTATCGTTCGATCGATTTAATGAAAATTAATTATATTTTTTTATTATATTATGTAAAATGATAATGCAATAATAGTTATATAATATAATTTAAAGGCACAAAAATAAATATTAATTAAAAAATATCTAACAAAGTACAAAATTCAAATAACCACGTATATATGATAAAAAAATAAATTTAAATTTCTTAAAAAAAAATTAAACTTAAATTTGATTATTTAAAATTAACTGGATCGAATTGAATGCTAATTTTTAATAAAATCTATTGAACAAAGATCTAATCCAAATTTAAAAACAATTCTTGAAACTTCCAAAATATGTCAACAAAATAAGTAGATGTATGAGAATGAAAAAGGGCAAAAGGGAAAAGGGCAAAATTCCCATCTTCATCTCAACCCAACCTATCATTTTCACAAACCTTATCCAGAAATTAAAGCAATCTTTATACACTAGGTCACATCACATAGACAAAGAGGAGAGCAGTCAAAAGAATATTAGAAATGGCCAATGAATGAAATGAAAGGCCACAGTTGAAGCATACCTATCAAATGCACCAAATATCTATCTACTCTTACTAGATAGAATCACCAACTTAAATTTAAAAAAATAAAAATTTAAAGAAGAAATTGAAAAAATCATTTGGTGGTGCAATTCTTGGATCGAGTGTGTACAACCACACTTGTAGTCCATCCAAGAGTATTGAATTATTTGGGTGGTGAAAATACTTTTAACACATATATTTCAATAATTGATAAGTATTCGATCTATTGTAGTTGATGATTTTGTATTACTAAAGTTGATGTGGTGGATCATACATTCGTGGTGAAGTTCAAAATAAATGACACTTCCATCCCAAAAATAATTATTATGTTGGTATATTAACTAGTCAATTTTATTATTTCTCCAAGTGAAATATTTATAAAATCTAGTTAATTTATTCATAAAGATGTTGAAATAGTGTCACCAATTACTTCACAAGCACTATCATTTAAAAGATATAATCTTTGTTAAAATTGTTAAAGAACCAATACAATAAAGTAGTGAAAAAATTTAAAAGATTGTCTGCATACCTGGGCAAAGCATTAAATTTGGTTATTCCGTTTCTATTGAAAATTGATTTTGAAAAGTTGAGTATTTATCAAGCTTTGATTAATAATATAAGTGGATTTCATTTAATGAAAATGAAAAATACTTGATTAAATCTAACCTCCATCACCGCCTGAGTTTAGTATATTTAATTTTTTAAAATCAAATTTAGAAGAAGGAAATATAAATCATAAAATGATACACTTTAAAAATTAATTGTTCAATGAAAAATGTCAGAAAAGATGAAAAAATAATTATCTCATATTGAAAATTTTAAAAAAGTAAAACCACACTCTATAACTAGAGTTGGAGACTTGGGTTTCGTACCAATAGATACCAATAGTTTTTGAAAATGAGAAAACATACGTCTGATTCCACAAGCACACAGTTAGCTTGACCTCAATTTGGGTTTGAGTTTGGATTAACACAGAAAGTGTATATATATTTTTAAATATTTTTTATAATATTTTTTTTTTTTGTGACAATTAGAATTACTCAAAAAGTGTTGCATACGCTAAATGACAGCCTATCATCAACCGAACTATGCAAAAGTTGCTAACCAAGCAAATGGACATATATGTGTCTCTCTAGTCAGCACCTATTAGACATCATCCAATCAATGCTAGAAGAATATGGTTGTCTAATATGCATCAAATGAACGTACTGTTTAATTAGTGTTATTTTTCAAGAGTTGTGTCCATAAACTATAATTTGTTAGCAATTATAGATATATCTCGGATTTCATTCGTTCCATTCATTTCAATCTTGTGTTCTAAAAGAGTTCAAAAACATGTAATTAGTTCGTTGTTTTTAAAAATTTTACTGTTATTATTTTAAAAAATAGTTATTGTATCTTAAAAAACGATTATCAAGATTCTGTATATAATAAGTGCAGAATAATCTCATTTTAAAATAAAAAATCTAACACTTACTCATGTATAATTTTCAAGTTATTGCCCTGCTCATATTTTTTCAATCATTTACAAATTACACCTACTCATTTTTCAACCTCTCTCATATATAATACATTACAATTTCTTGACAAATTTATGACTGAGGACAACGTTTTTTAGAATATTAAATGAAAATATAAATTGGATGACGATACCATAGAACCAAGAAAAACCCATAAGAGTCGCATCATATACAGAACTACAGTCGCTGATACAATTGTTCATAAAATAAATCACATCAATGAATGAATGGAAAAGTTGAGCAAACAAGGAGTAAAAAGGAAAATCAGATCATGATAGAATAAATTAATTATAGGAGACATGAATATTCCAAAAAAAAATCTTACTGACCCATCATAGAACAACTTTATCGAAATAAGAATCTTATTCAGATTTATAACGCTGTTTTTGTACTTTGAATCTTAGTACTAAATACATTAAGGAAAAAAAGAATTCACTCCAAATACTAATACCAATTATATATATAATTTCCTCCTAATATTAAATATGATTTTATGCTTCATTTTACAACATTCTTCCCTTTTTATCTAACATTTTTTATAATTGAAAGAATGATCAAATTAATTTTGTTATAATCAATAGTATGTCGACTACATTCTTTTATTATATTATATAAAATAATAATATAAAAATAATTATATATTAAATTTTAAAAAAATAAATTAAAAAAAATTCAACCAATATCAAAATTTAAATAATATATAATTAAATATCAAATTCAACATAGATTTTAACCAAATTTTGGATTGACAGAACTCCGGTCAATTTGTAAAACAATGGTTAAAATGCCATGAACTAACATGAGTTAGGACAAATTTTAAAAAATTAATTCTAAAATACCTGGTTTTTTTATGATTAAATTTAATAAACTTGATTATTTTCAGATTTTTCTATGCAATAATAATTGGCTAATTATAGCTTTGTTTTGGATTGGCCAACCGTTGGCCAAACACATCCTAGGGGAAGCCAACGCAACCATTAATTGATTAAGGTGAAATTAAGAATCGGAATCTCTTTTCGAGTGTAGAAAATTATTAGAAAATTATTAGAAAATTATTGCCCATTAATTTTCTCATAATTAAAAATCATTTAATTCAATTATGAGTACTAACTCCTAAGTATGTACATAAAAGTCCAGTTGAAAATATGTCGGATCCGTTGGGTTTTCGGGTCACCGGACTACCAAAAAGAATCCGTCCCGTTCAGGTTGACGTCATGGCCACGCTCAGTCGCCTTACTCAGCCGCGTTCAGACGTCATGACCGCCGGAACTAGCTGAGAATGACACAAAATCCTAAGCCTTGGACATGACGGAAAGCCGGCTGGGGCGTGGCCGGAATTCACCTCGGCGGCGCTGCTGATGAGACGACGGCCGAATCAAAGCCGCCAAAGCTCTCTTCACTAAATCCCCTTCCACAGTACCAATCCGCACCAGAGAATTCGTCATGGCGGAGCGCCTCATGTTCAGCCTGCTGGAGCTCCCACACGACACCGTTTGGGGATTACTAAACACTCTGTTGTTGGCGAACCCAGCTTTGTGTAAGCTGCACCTGAACGAACCCGGGTGGTTGGTGGGCGAGCACATGCACGTCCTCTTCTGAGAGGCGGTGGCCGCGGCCGGAGGTTTCTCCACCCTGGTAGACACGGAAATAGATCGGTTTGGGGAACCGGGCCGGTCCATGGAGAAGCTGAGGGAGGGGGAAGTATACTTGTAGAGGTTTACGCGAGTGGGGGAGGTGGGCCTCCGTAATGAGCGTGTCGTGCTGAAGGCGGACGAAGTGGCGGAAGCGAAGGAGGAGGAGGAGGAGGAGGAATGGAGCGACGGCGTATGCGCGGTAAAGTGGCGGTTGAATCTTCCGGAAGGTGAGGTGGATCGGAGGACCGGTCCGCTTGATCTACGAGATGAATAAGCCGCCATTGATGGATTTAGAATTTCGCTTGTTTGTTTGTTTGTTTTTTATTTTTCCTTGAGAATGAGGGTTTGATTGCTGAAACTGGCAAACAGAGCTCAGCTCCAGCTATGTATTTATAGGGGTAATTGGGATCTGTATTACCATCGGGTTTCGGACTCTACCATCTACTTTCATGCGGTTTGGATTTATGAATCCACGACCCACATTCGATTCGGATTCTAATCAAATATCATAAGACCAAAAAATACTCACATAAAAGAAGAAAACGAATTTTTTTTTTGCATAACGAAAAATTAAATAGGAAGTTATTTAAAAGATCATAGACTAATATTTAATTTTTATATGCATTCTTTTAATAAAAATAATAATAATAACAGTTATTTTTTTCAAATGATTTTATTTTCGTAGAAAACGTGAGACTAAAATTCAAATTTGAATTAATAATATAAAGATCTTAGATTTATTTTTATGTGAGATTACAAGGCAAAGTGATTCAAATACTCAATCTAAAAATAATTTTTTAAAAGAAGTGAAAGACCATAAGGTAGATTTTGAGGCTTCTTAAATATTATAAAAAATATAGATGACCTCTTATATATGGAAAAATTGCAAAATTTTCGAAACATTTAATGAAAATTATTTTTGAACATTTCCAAAATATATGTGAGAGGGAGAAAATTTTAGATTATGACGCCACTTCAATAATATAAAGAGAGTGTACTATTTTAATCCTTGAAAAACTAATGTGTTTCGAAAAATAACTCTTATTTGATTCTTTTTAGAATTTATTTATCCTTTTCAGATATACAAGTTAATAGATATAGTTATATGAGGACTACTTATAACGATGTCTTAAACTTAGTTCTCTCAAATTTGGTTAAGAAATTATGCATTTCAGAAATATCTTCCATCTTAAAATATGAAAATAATGTGTTTTTATTTCAATAAATTTTAGTGTAACAAAACAGTGAAAATAATGCATTAATACACACATATAAATTAGCCTACGCTTGTTATATAAACATATATAAATTAGCGTATAATTGGTTATATTATTAAAGAGAGATTTCGTAATTTTAATTTTGATTTCTTACTATTTTGATTGTTACATACTCTCCCTCATTGATTATTTTGATAGTTTCTAAAAAAATGTATTAGTCAAAAATCGTAATCTCCCAATATAAAATCATCTTCTAAATTTTTATAAATACTTAAAATATGTTATAAACTTTCAACTAATTTATAACATGTGTTACATAATTTATAAACTCATTTAAATATCCTCATTTTATATTACATCTTACTTCATTACTATTATTTAAAGTCCATTCTTATACATCAAAACTTTGAGATACATATCGTGCGATGCTCTTCAACAACTACAAAATTAACTACCACTAATTTTTAACATATTAACTCGATTAATTGTTGATATAACATATATATAATGTTTCAAATGAATTTAATTTCTTTGTGGTAAAATTACAAACTCATAATATGATGGCTCCAAGGTAATATTTAACAAATCAATAAAGCTTTGTTCAACAAATAGAATTTTGCCTTTAAAGCTCTAGAATTTTATAACTATTTAATTTTTAAAATAGTTTTTTTCACCTTTAATATGTGCAATATACTATAATGTAGAAAAGTTATAGTAGATACCCAATTTAACCAAATCAAATGTAAGTAGATTCGTTGTTGTTAGGTAATTAGTTTATGATAGATTTAACCAAATCTACAAATTTAAATTTATTTGCAATAATAATTCGTAAATCAATTATTTTTGTAATAAATGAGAACTTAAATTTTATTGACATCTTAGTCGAGTCACAGTAATGAATATATCATAACGATTGTTATATTAATTGTATATTTCCTATCTTTTTATTAAAAAATATATAATGCTATACTAAAAAAACTAAAAAGGTAAATATATGCAAGTTGGATCCAACCAAGAAAATTCAAATCACAATTTAACTATAAATCTTTTGGGGTGTACGGTGTTGGGTTAGGGTCATTTCATTATAAAAAATGGACCCGACTTAATGCATACAGATTATAAAAATAATAAATTATAAAGTAAGATTATCATTTCAAACCATGCGATTTGGCCCATTTGGGTCGGGCGAGATTGATTTATTAAATGATTGGATATATTCCTTCACAATCTATTTATTTGTAGTTAAAAATTCAAATATATAATAATGATTGATTTTTTTTAATATTTCAATTTAAATAAATAATAAAAACAAAAAATTAAATAGATGGGAGAAAGCGAGAGAGTAAGTAGGTGTTAATAAATAAAATTAAATTTTCATGGATTGAAAGCTTTTAAGTATTGATAAAAATAAATTCAGATCAAAAAAATAAATCCATAAAGTATATGAATATACATCTATTATATGTATGCTTATTATATATATGTGTGTGTGTGCACATATATATGATATGAATATGTAGCTGTTGGATACACAAATTTTAATTATTGAACTTCGTCCGTAGACGATGTTTGGTTAGTATTTGGGAGTCATTGTGGAAGGTGTATTAGGGGGAAAATGTGAAATGAAAATAATGTTTAATTTGTGTTTTGGATAAATTTTATTATAAATATTATTTTTTGTAAGATTTTATTAGTTAGTAACATCACATTAATTTTTTTAATGTTATATATTGTATTTTTAAATTTAAAATAAAAATATATATTTATAATAATATAAAATTAAAAAATGTAATGATTTTGTTTTATAATGAGTCCAATCTTATTTGAGAGAAAAAAAATTGTATTAAAAAAAATATAAAACACACAATTATTTTTGACAAAAAAATTAGAAAAACTCCGATTACGAACCAAACATTGGCTTAATATTTCTCACACGGGATGCCAACATTATTAAATTATTATTATTATTATTATTATTATTTAAAATTTTTAAAATGAATGATTTTCATGTATTGGCTCAATTTAAACCGTGGGATCCGAGTGAGTCTATACAACAACGTAGCGTTGGGAATCGTGGGAGTGGATCGCCGCCTGCCCGTGGGAGGCAAAACGACAAAAAACTAAGCCGTTTGATTAACGACCTTTCTGTGGGGGCAAGCAATGAATGTGGATGGATGCCACGTACGTTATCTTCTTTGGTGACACACTCCATATGCATTCCACGTATTGAGTTCGTACTATTTTAATATTTATTATAATATTAAATATTCTCCGTCTTTTTTGTGGAAGATGGGATACTCGATCTGACACAGAAGGAGGTGAACATGTGGGCTGTGTCCATAAAATATGAGACACATTTTTGGTACCTTTTGTTTTGGTTAGGAGGAGTTAGGAATACTACTAATCAAAAGGTTCATTTAATTTAATAGGTAAATGACATTTCACTACCTCAAAGTTTACATTCCAAAATTAACTTAGAAGTATTTTGCTCCCATACCTTAATTTTGTTATAGGACTTTGTCAATGACATTTTAAAATTAAATATATAATTTTTCTCCATTTTCCCCATCATAGGCAAAAAAAAAAAATTCCCAATATTTTTTTATTATTATTAGCAATGAAAATACGATAAATGATAATATTTTTGATATTATTAGTAATAAAAATATGATCAATGGTAATACTTTTGCTAAAAATATCTATTACAGTACAAGAAATATGCATTTTTTCCTTCTTTTCCGCTCAAAAGTCGAGAAAAGTATTTTATAATATTTTCTTATTACTCTCAATGGTGAAGACACAATAAATATTGATACTTTTACTGTAAATAGTTTTAGTCACAATATGAATAACAAATTAAGTGGTTGCAAACAATAGTTGTAAATAATATGAGTTGTTTTGCTCAATCTGACACTGAATTTAAGCCCCTGTAAATTACATTAACACTGCGTTCTCCATTATTGCCATCCGCAATCACTTAGTATATTTCTTACACTGTGATCAATATTATTTGTAATAAAAGTACCACCGTTCGTTGAGCTTTCACTACTGTAGTAATATAATTATAAAAAATTTTACTTGGCTTTTAAGAAGAAAAGAGGGAGAAAAACATGTAACGGCGGCTGACAAAAAGCATTCGAGTGAAAATTTGATTTGAAAATACTATTAAGGGACAAAGTGTTACAATAAAAATAAATTAAGGGTAAAAGTGTTTTTAAGTAATTTTTGAAGTAAAATATCAAAATAATTAAGTTTAGGGGTTTGTGTGTGTGAAGTGTCATTTACCCTAATTTAAATGTATCAAATTGACGGTTTCTATTTTTTATGATATTTTAAAATATTGTTTTTAATAAAAATTTATTTTTATAAAACTAGCATCTGATTAATTAAATTATTGATGTGACACAACTAAATATCAAATAACTATTTTTGAGGTTAGCAATAATTTTTTCATAATTGAATCGATAATCAAACCAATTTTACTGTCAGTTACCAGTTGAACTAGTCGAATCTATTCAAATGCTAATCCAATCTATTTAATAAAAATTGACTATATTTTTTATTATGTTATGTAAAATGGTAACATAATAAATTAATTGTTATGTATACTTTCAAAAATAAAAAAGAAGTTAACCAACCAAAAAATATATATAACAAAATCCAAAACTCAAATAATTACATATATATAACTAAATACCAACTTTGAGCTTCCTACAAAAAAAAAAAATAATTGTTGATTTTTGATTAAGTTTATCTTGTTTTTGATCAATTTATCTATTTTTTATCGGTTTATCGATTGTTTATAGTCAAATGGATCAAACCGATCATCAATTCTCAATTAATCTGACAGGTCCCGTTCGATTTTGAAAACACAACTTAGCAGTAAAACATTGTCTTCCCTTGTCTTATATTTGTTGATCACATTTCTTTTTGGAACATTTGAAAACAAAGTTTCATTTCTATGTAATTCTACCAACTTTTTACCCACTATTTCTACATGTAAATTGTAATAGTATGAAATTATACAATTTTTTTATTTTATTAACTTTCATTTAAATCTCCGTATTGATTAAAATAAACTCATAACTTCAACTTTAAAACTCTCATGTAAACTTTGTATTGACTTCCATAAATTCATTTTTTTTTAACAAGAAAGTAGAACTTAGTACATATGATATTTTCTTTTTCTTATTTTGGAACTTAGTACATAAGATGATTATATGTATAAAAATACATTAGGGGCCACAAGTTGGGAGTTAGGAGTGTGTTTCGTGTTGCAGATTTAGTAATTAGGAACAAGTTTTTTGCACTAAGTAGGGTTTGGAAAGAAACTAGTCGAAGGAATAAGAAAGAAATTGGGTAATAGAATTTTCTTGTCTGTCCGAAGATAATATTAGGTGCTCAGTAAGAATTTAAGAACAATCATGAGACTTATTATGAGTTTTAATGTGTGAAAATTAGTTATGCAATCTTGATATCTCACATTCTGTTATGGATGGAGAGAGTATAAATTATTACACTGATCTCTAATTTTCCAGAATAACATAAATTTAATTCATTATAATTGAGTTACTTTGCCTTCTACAAGATAGTGGATTAACTAGTTTGTTCCGTTACTTCACTCAACAAGGTTAAATATTTGAACTCTATCGAGGTAGTAGTTTGTGGGCTAGCCACCTCTGTAATAGAATGTGTTCAGTCAGATTGGTATTTTGGTAGGACTACGATAATAGACCAACCACCTCTGTGATGGACAGCCTTCAGTCATATTGACATTTTGGTGGAACTACGATGATAGACCAGCCACCTCTGTGGTGAATGAGCTTCAATTTGATTAGCATTTTGGTGGGACTATAATGATAGATCAGCCACCTTTGTGGTGGAAAGGGTTCAGTCTTATTAGCATATTAGTGGAATTATGATGATAAACCAACCATCTGTATGGTGGAGGAGTTTCAATCTAATTGACATTTTGGTGAAATTAACATGATAGACGGTAATGATTGATTCGTTTTTTTTTTTACAATAATTATGATTAAATTCATCCTTTTATACATACATACACATATATATATATATAACACTAGAGAAATACTTTGCCTTCTAAGTCTAATAAAATGGGACACAACAAAACAAGAACCAATTCTTGTGGACTGTGGTGACTCACATAACAGCGGATGCTGCTTGCTTTTCACCGAAAGTGGCCATCAATCAATTATAATTTTAATTTAATGAAGAAGATTCTAAGGTTTCACATGGAGATCGAGAGAGCAAGTTGACAAAATCTTTTGTCAATAATTGAAGCTAACTTTAATTAATCTTATGATTAGATTATGATGGTTGTTTAGGCAGGCTTGAATAAAATATTTGATAAGCTGCTATGATTTATATGATATTTTTGGATTTTATTACCTGTTAAATTTTATTTTGACAATAAATTTAATTGTTTGGATAAAATAAGCTCCTAAAAACTTTATAGGAACATTTTTAATTATAACTTTGTAATTTATATGATTATGAAATTGAAATTAGTTGAAAGATATTAAAATATTATTTGTGGTGTGCCTACGTTTTTCAGAAAATTTTCTGTTCATTACATTTTATTTCTAAAATTTATAAACTTATCTGTTTATATTTTTATCTGAGGCTCTGACACATTTTATAAGATCTCGAATATTTCATAAGTTTAATCAAACTAAATGAACACTTGTGAAGCAAATTTGAATATTTACTTTCCCTATGCCCCGCTCAAACCGAAGCAGATTGACGATCCAAATTTGATATTTTGTGAAAGATTTATTGGGAGTATCACATACGAATAAATGTCAATATGCTGTGCCTATTGACACATTTTTTGTTCAAAAAAATCACATCGAAGTAGATTGTTGGAATTTTAAAAATTCTTGTATTAAACTTATATTAATTGCATTTTATTATTTATTAAAAAATGGCTAAATTAATAGGATATGCATGATCTATTTTATTATTAAAACTCTTTTGGATAAATTTGATTTTGAGAGTTGATATATATCGATTCTAAATCGCGTGATGGGAGACCCTAGGATTACAAACTTACAATATACATGGGTTAGATTTCCTCTCCACTGCACTCATTCATGATGTTAAATGAATACGCAAGATTTAAATTTATTATGAAATTGAATACTGATGTGTTGTGTTAACTGAGATTGGGATGCGAATAGCTCCTATAAAATTAACAAATGATTCATACTTGCAATATGAACAAATGAACAAATCGTTGAGAGATTTTGGGAGTGTCCTCGAGAAACCCCTTTTGTTGAGGGATACCTATGAGTATCCCGGGAAACTCCCCCGACACTTAAGGGATCTCTTGTGGTGTCATGAGAAACAACTCCACCACTGAAGTCATTATTGATTTAAAAGAAAAAAACAAGTTGGAATGAACAAATAAATTATGTACCTTATAAATAATGAGAATAAGATACTTATACTTATTTAAGTAAGACATGGGCCATTGATAAAATTTGGACATCGTGGGTTACTATTTGATATCATATGATTGTATGAACCTCTTACGTGACTTGAACTATTTGGACCTACATCCTTCATTATGGGGATTGAAGTTGGATGACTGTAAGCCTAATTTTAAATATTATGTCAAATACTCATAGAATAATTTTTTATATACGAATATTTTATCATGGACAACTTAAATGAACATCATGATTCCTTTCACATAATCATATTGATTTGTAATAATTAGAGGGTGACATTGTAAGGGGTTGGTAACCTGCACCAAATTATGTGGTTAAATTGCAAGTTCATGTCGTCTCCATTGGTTTTATCTTTTAAAGAGATATGATTACGGAATTCTGGCGGTCGAATTTTGTTATGTGACATATACTCGCCCAAGGAAAATAAGCACCTATACTCTAGGGTACATTGTTTTTGAGGTGATTAAATGGATTAACAATATTAATGTAATATTGTAATACCCTGTGATAAGTATCTTTACTTAGGTTTAATAATATTGTAAATTTTATTGCATACTTTTTATGATATTACATTAATTGTTCGTTACGTGTAAAATCCAAATCTGCAAAATGTATACAAGACAACAACTAATGCAATGCAATAGAAAATATAATAGGATTTACAATAAACAATCCTATCTGCAATTCATTCATGATACTAACTTTCACAATATTATCATAAGTTATTAATAATAATTTTTATTATCACTATATAAATTTACTGTTAACAATTTGTTAACAGTGACAATTTATAACATTAATTTTTGTCACTGTTAAACCATTTTGGTGGCAAGCATGTATCAAAATAAAGCAAATTAAATTCTTTGATTATATGTGTATAATATGGATTGTGAGATGTTCCTCTTTTGTAGGCTCTCAGATGCATATAGGCTGTTTTCCCTTTGAGTTCATCTACGCACCTCCGTGCCCTCCGATCAAGGGCTCATCTGTTTCGTCCCCACCCAGGGGTCATATGTATTGTAAATAAAATGTTTTGTTTTTTTAAAGAAATTATAAAATTTATCAAATTTGTTTTAATCCCAAGTTCAACATAATTGAGTCCCAACACTATATTTGTTTTAAAGTCGTGATTTCCTTTTTACAATTTGTACAAATAGCTAAATTATTACTTCAATATAAAATCACTTTCTAAAATATACAAACACTTCAAAAAATTACTAGTAGAACATGGGCATGACACTTGACACATGTACATGTAGAACATGTCATTTGACGTGTTTAGATATTAAACCAAAAATAAAAAATTCCAACACGATATGGACACAAATAACAATGTGGAAAGGACACGACACTGATATGATTGGTGGCACGTCCGATATGTTTTGAACACGATAATTTTTATTTTCATATTATAACAAAAAAATAAAAAAATTCTAAAATCTTTTATTATGTACAGATCTGGGTGTTGTGCGTTTTTATCATAGTTACAATTATAAATATGTTATTAGTTATTATGCAATATTTTAATGTTCAATTATTTTTGTGTTTGTTATAATTGTTAGTACAAATAAGGGTGTAATAATAATAATAATAATAACAATCCAAATTTTATTGAAAAGAAAATATTATTTCTTTGTGATTTCAGCATATATTTGTAGTCAAACAATGAATTAAAAAAAGACCCGCTAGAATGACATTATACTTGAACTCACCTTTCCTGAAATGATCAGTCCTAAATTTAGCCGTGGTCGATTTTTATAAGACAGGTCTATCTTGACTTGCGTTGAGTAAGTCCGACATTGGGCTTGGATGGGTCTTCTTTTAATTTCATATCATTTAACTATTCTTTTATGGGCTACTTTGGGTTGGGCCTCGTAGATAAACATCCAAAAGTAAACCCAATTACCACTGTAATTATTATTTTGGGCTGTTTTCTTTATTTAATTTGCTTCAATATTACTATTTTGTTGTAGTGTGTGTGTGTATTTATATATTCTTTAAGAAAGACTAATGCTAGTAAATATACAGGCACTTTGACAAAAAAGGTAAAATTTTGATTATCATTTAATATAGTGCTAATCTATCCTATAATCAACACAAATGAACTCAAAAATATTTATTGGGATAGGCAATTATATACTATAATAGGCTGAAATACTAGTAACAAGTAAGTTTGAATTAAGAAACCCCAACAACTTAAAAAAAAGAAGAAGATAAAACTGAAAATGATGAATTGGAAAACCATCTTAATTCTTGGACATAGTAATTTAAATCGTACCTATAAAGAAGAATCCAAATTAATATTGGTTTGTTATGTGAGAAAAACAACATATGTCAAACAAATGAAAAAGTAGGGCTTTACAAAATATGTACAATTAAGTAATTTGAAGGAAATTTAAGATAGTTATATTCTAGAAGAAGAACAAAACGATACTGAAAAATAGGAAAACACTACTCGTACTAAACTAAGTTTGGTAAGACTTATTTCAGTTAAAGACGAATTATTTATATTTGTCATATAATTCGTACACATTCCAAAAAGAAAAAATAATTCCAAATATAAAAGAAGTGTAATTAAACTTGTCATGCAGTTAATTAGATCTAGTAATAGTATTTTTATTTATAAAAATGAAGCTGGACTAAACAAACACAAACAATAAAAACACATCCATCAACAATTAGCATAGACCTAGAAATAGCAAGGTATACCCTTTCATGTCAATTGGAAAGAATAAGGTAAAGAAAAAATGTCCAAAAGCCGATCCTAACCCCAGGTTATGGTCCTTTCACAATATTAGTATAAACATTTGATCTCAATATACAAAGGTTTTTCTTATACAACTCCAATAAAAAAAACTTTGTTACAATTGATACTTCTCTCTTTCTTTCTTTTTTTTTGCATGAGACATAAATATTTTGATCATAAATCATTAGAAGAGATGACCCTTTTCCTTCTTTATCATAACTATATATATACATAAAGATTAGATTTTGGATATAATTATTCATCATGAAGCAGAACATATATATACAACTTCTCTTAACACTTTTAAGCTCATATTCTATATATACAACTTCTTTCAACACTTTTAGCTCATATTCGTGTAACACACATATACTTTTATGATGGAAAAAGAGGGAGAAAAAAAGGCTATATTATTTTTGGAAGAGCTTGTTTGTGTGGTACTTAAGCTTGATCCAGTTCATACCATTGGAGGCCCCTTCCTTGACCTTCTTGGCTGCCACCTTAGTTTTCTCCTTCGTCTTCTCCATCCCCGCCGACGCCACCTCCTTCGTCCTCTCGAACTTCTCGCTCAGTCTCTTCGACAGCTTTGGTGTTGGGTCGCCCAGCCTCCGCGGCTGCCGTGGCTCTGGGCCTGGGGCGCTGGCGCTGTCCCCCACGGGTTGTCGGACAATGACATTGATTTTTCACCTGTTTTTTTAGACCTCAAGAAGAAGACCGGTGTTGGAGTCTTCCTAGAGAGAATGAATGAAGAAGAACGCTTAGTTCCTTTTTTTTTTTAATTATGCCAAAATGTTGTCCTTAAGAATTCTGATACTCCTCGATATACAAGTGTTTCTAATTTTTTTTCAGTTTCTAATGAAAGAAAAGACAAATGGATCCAATACAGAGAGTGTGAAGGGTATGGACACATTCAATCAGAATGTGCAAACACTCTCAAGAAGAAGAAGAGAAGGCCACTAAATATAACTTGGAGTGATGCTGATTCAGATGACAATCAGGAAGAATGTGATGATATTGTGAGCAACCATGTTGCTTTATCTGCCAAACAAGATGCAATAGGTTCTAACATGCTTTCCATTCCACAAGTCATTTTTCAATTTGAAACACTTAGGACGTATATGACCAGGAATATGACAGTAATGACAGATTGGTACATACCTTCTTGGTCGAGGTTTTTGAAAAATCTTTTTCTTACCAGAATTAAAGATGGATGGTTTTGCTACAGTGCTTTTCACAAATTCAATCTTCGATTTAGGATCCATCTTTATGTTTGAACACTCACCAATATAGCCTATACCTTGACAATTTTCTCCAACTTGTCCAGTAGAGAGAATCTCATCAAGTTTGGCTTTACCAGTATTTATTCTAGGCAAAAAGGCTTTGGCTATTTCTAGATCAACAGTAGTGCTCTTAAGCAACATATCTTTTTCAATAATCTGAAGCATGAATTGCTTCAATTCATGTTGTAACTCAGTTGTCTGACATGTGAGTTCAATAATCTGTCTATCTAATAACTTGTTTGTCTTATAGGCTTCAAGCCATTTAGTCTACACATTGTTCGAATGTCCTCATCACTTGGCTCTTCTTCATCACTACTGCAGTCAGGAATCTCATCAGTAGAAAAATTTTGAACAATTTTTCTTTACCTATTAAAATAGTGTCAGTATTAGTTTCTGAAATACACGATGTTCCAACTGGTGTTTGAACATGACTTGTGACATAATCTTTTCCAGACTGGTAATTTATCAAACTTTCAAATTATTGAGAAAGTTCGTGTGACTTTTGGGGATGGAGTTTCTGGTCAGATTCTTGGTAAGGGTACACTTGAAGTTAAATGTTTACCTAGACTAAATAATGTGCTTTTGATTGAAGGCCTTAAGACAAACTTGATTAGTATTAGTCAATTATGTGATCAAAATTTGTTTGTTTATTTTACAAAAGATTTATGTCAGGTTTTGATGATACTAACTGTTGTGTTATGACAGGTAAAAGTTCAACAGATAATTGTTACTTGCTAGAACATCAAATGACCTGTTTGAATGTCACATATGATGAGACTGAGATTTGGCACCACAAACTCGGGCACTTAAATTTTACAAGCTTATCTAAACTTGTGAAACGGGTGCAGTTGTGGGAGTGCCAAAACTGAGCAAGAAAAGGATGGTGTCTATGGTCCGTGTTAACTGGGAAAATAGAAACATGTGTCCCATCCTATGTTCCAACATGTAGGTACATCACGGATTTTGGAACTTGTACACATGGATCTGATGGGTCCTATACAGGTTGAAAGCCTCGATGGTAATAAATATGTATTTGTTTGTGTAGATGATTTCTCTAGGTATACTTGGGTTGAATTTTTGAGAGAGAAATCTGACATTTTTCATGTCTTTAAGAAACTCTGTGCAAGATTAAAAACTAAAAAAATAGTGAAATTAGTCAAATTGTTAGGATTAGAAGTGACCATGGAAAGGAATTTGAAAATACTATTTTTGCTGATTATTGTGATAAGTATGGTATAACTCATGAGTTTTCAACCCTAAGACTTCTCAATAAAATGGTGTGGTTGAGAGGAAGAATAGGACTTTACAAGAAATGGCTCGAGTCATGCTCAACTCTAAGAAATTGACTCGAAAGTTATGGGCTGAAGCCATTAGCACTGCTTGTTACATATCCAACAGAGTTCACTTAAGACATGGTTCTGGTAAGACTTCTTATGAAATCTGGAAAGGTAAGAAACCTAATCTCAAATATTTTCATGTGTTTGGTGCTAAGTGCTTTATACTTAATGACCGTGAATATTTGGAAAGTTTGATGCAAAAAGTGATGAGGGAGTTTATCAGATATTTCACTAACAATAGAGCCTATCGTGTGTTTAACATGAGGACTCAAACTATTATGGAATCTTCTAATGTAGTTATTGATGACTTTTCTGATTTTGCAGAATTTTCCTTGGAAAAGGAAATTGACAGTCTGGCTGAGGATGCAGATGGTCTACTGGAATCTTCAAAGTCAGAAGAACAAAATGCTCACTCTGATGTTCCATCTGTTATTCCTGATCATGTCATAACATCGGATGGAACAAACAGTTCTGATGAGACAGATTCACCTAGAAGGGATCCACCTACCAGAATTCAAAAAAGATCATCCTTCAGATCAGGTAATTGGAACTCTTACTGATAAGATGAGAACAAGGCAAAAGCCTAAGCTCAATTATAGAGACATGGTGAGGTATGTTTGCTACACTTCCTCTATTGAACCAAAAAATATCAATGAAGATTTGAAAGATGAATTTTGGGTCAATGTTATACAAGATGAATTAGGTCAATTTGTTAGGAATGATGTATAGACTCTAGTTCCTAGGCCTAAAGACTCTAATGTAATAGGTACCAAATGGATCTTTAAGAACAAAATTGATGAGTTTGGAATATTACAAGAAATAAAGCTAGGTTGGTTGCTCAAGGTTACACACAAATTGAGGGAGTTGATTTTGATGAAACCTTTGCCCTCGTAGCTAGGTTAGAGTTTGTTAGGTTACTTTTGCCTATTACATGCTTGATAAATTTCAAACTCTATCAAATGGATGTCAAAAGTGCCTTTCTAAATGAGTTTCTGAATGAAGAGGCCTATGTAGAACAACCTCAAGGTTTTGAGGATCCACATCATTCTAATCATGTCTATAAATTGAAAAAGGCTTTGTATGGACTGAAACAAGCTCCTAGAGCTTGGTATGAGTGTTTGACAAACTTTCTGGTCAATAAGGCCTACAAGAGAGGGGGAGCTGATAAAACCTTATTCATTAGATGTTCAAACACCAGTTTGATCATTGCACAGATTTATGTGGATGATATAGTTTTCGGGTCAACCTCTAAGCACAATGTTGATGAGTTTGTTAAACAAATGTCTGAAGAGTTCGAGATGAGTATGGTTGGTGACTTAAATTATTTTCTAGGTTTACAAATCAAGCAACTTGATAATGAGATTTTTATTTCTCAAAGTAAATATGCTCGAAACCTAGTGAAGAAATTTGGACTGGAGAACACCAAACACATTAGAACTCCTATGGGCACCAATGACAGATTGTCCAAAGATGATGTTGGAACATCACTGTATAAAAGCATGATTGGAAGTCTTTTATATCTTACTGCTTCTAGACCTGATATTTGCTTTAGTGTAGGTGTTTGTGCCAGGTACCAATCTGATCCCAAGGAATCACATCTAAAAGCAGTCAAACGGATCATTAGATATGTGAATGGTATATCTGACTATGACATATGGTATTCCAAGGACACTAATTCAAATCTTGGAGGCTATTATGATGTTGACTGGGCTGGTGACGTGGATGATAGGAAAAACACATCAGGTGGTTATTTCTTTCTTGGTAATAATCTAATATCTTGGTTTAGTAAGAAACAAAATTGTGTTTTCTTATCTACTGCTGAATCTGAGTACATTGTATGTGGAAATTGTTGTTCACAACTCCTGTGGATGAAGCAAATGCTTGCTGACTATGGAATTGTGTAAACCTCAGTGAATGTGTTTTGTGATAACCTAAGTGCTATAAACATTTCTAAAAATCCAGTTCAACACTCGAGGACAAAACACATCGACATACATCATCACTTTATTAGAGAGTTAGTAGAAAGTGGAATTGTGATAATAGATCATGTAATAACTGAAAATCAACTGGCGACATTTTTACCAAAGCTATTGATGCACAAAGATTCACTGCATTAAGAAAGTCCTTGGGTATTTACATTCTGTAATGTCATATTCAGTTTGTTGTTAGAACACCGTATTGCATATTGTCACATGTAGATTGTGTTCCAACACTCTGTTAGGACATAGCTAGACTTGATTTTTATTTGCTAATTCATGCATCTCATGCTAGGACTTGCATTAGGCATACTGTATTGAATGTCTAGTATGATCAAATTTTGATATTTTTAAATTCTGAAATCTCGATTTTAAATGACAACTTTAACTATTTTGACCTTGAACTTGAGTAGACTTCAGAAAAATTCCATCATTAATTGTGCTAGAATTTACAAAAACTAAGAACTTAGAGGCATTTGACAGAAAAAACTACCTATTCTTAGGAGTGAAAGCCACTCATGAGTAATCCGGGACTAGGTATCACCAATATCTAGAGGACGATCTATCATGAGAAAAAGCTACCCTAAGTCTTAGATTGAAAGCTACTGACTGACTAAATCCTTGTTTTCAATGCATGTTAGAACAATATGTTGAACATTTAAAAAAGAAAAAAAAATAATGATGATTCATAAATTCAGTTCTTGATTGATCAATTTTCTGTGATTATTAAAAAAAATATGGAATGAAAATTTGAAGGAATTCTGAGTTTATTGTCAAATCGGAACAAAGGTTGAATTTCTTAATTGATGTTTTGGAATTATGAGATTTGAAATCTAAATAGTGCCATATTTATCTTTAGCACATTTTGATTTGTGATTTGCATGGGATGAAATGCATAATAAGCACATCTTTTTAGGATTTTATTTAGTTTTTCTCGTGCATCAATAATTGGATAAATATAGAAGTTATTTGATTATTAAGTTGGTACAAATCTGATTTATCTATATCCCTATTTCTTAGACTCCCAGTGTAAGTGAAAAACTTATCTTTGGTGGAGAAAGATTACTCCAAAAAATGAGGACCGGATTTGAAAGAAATTTTTACACTAAAGGACTTTTTCACTTTGGCGGGAAAATGTTTTATCTTGGGTATAAATAGGGCTTTTAACCCTACTGATTGCTCCATCACCAGAAAACCCTAGGAATTACAGTCGTAAAATTTCCTCAGTCATTTTCACTTCTCTATTATGTTTTCTCTTTTGTTCGTGTATCTGTTCTAACATGGCAAGATCTCAAGATGAAATAATAGCCCTATTACAATAGAAATTGCGTACAGAGAAAAAAAAAATAGAGAGGCAAGTCATCTGGAGCTCGAGCCAAAAGAGAAAAACCATCTAGTGCTGCCGCCGACACATCTTTGGCACCAAAAATTCCTATGGAGCTTGTGGTTGATGCCGTACCCTTAGCTATTGAATATCCACCACTTGAAATCACCTCTGCACCTCATAAAGAAGCACCGATTGCTGAAGAAGAACAAGTCACTAAACCTGTTCAAGGGAGCTCTTCGTTTCATACTCCAAAAACATCTCTTGCCAATACTGCTGAAGTTGTTGAAACATTGAGGGACTTTAACCAAGGGCAAATGACTGATCCTATTGGAGAGGAAGCTCATCCTGTTCCTAACTCTGTTCCTCAACCCACTGCCCATTTATCCACATCTTCTGATTCTGTGGAATTCACAGTGCAGCAAGGTAGCACTAGTGATGTTCCTGTTCGAAGTCCTGTTCGAACAAGAGGCAGAACAACACAAATTCCAGAAGAATTCAATCCTCAAGGTAACATTCATGTTTCTGTTTCTGATAATTCTTCTGAGGAATCTGCTCAAGGGGATGATATGGATGTTGAAGGTGACAGAATTGAGGTAAGTAAAGCTGTGTCCCACAAATTTTATTTTGATTATGCAAAGGAAATGTGGGAATGTGTTTCTCAAAGAATACTGTGGTTTGAGAGGTCAATTAGGTTGAGTGATTTAGAAGATCGTGGGTTAGACTCAATTTTGATTGATAGGCAATTGATTTGTTATGTGACAGACATTAAGCCTTATGTTCCTCAGGTTGTTAAGGAATTTTATTGCAATCTGCGTTCTAATATTATCAAGGCCGATTCTGGTAAATTTGGTAATGTTTATGTTAGGGGTAAGGTTTACTTTTTTCCAGCTCAATGATAAATGATTATTTAGGTACCCCTCAGGTTGAAGTTACTGAGTTACCAACTGATTTTGATATGATCATTAGAGAGTTGACTAGAGGTAGTTTGAATGCTTGGCCTAGAAATTCTTCTACTTTTCCTGCTGCCATATTGATTCTTAAATATGCCATTTTTCACAAAGCAGCATTGACTAATTGGACTCCCACAGCCAATCACACGGTGTTTGTTAAGGATCAGGCTATACTACTTTATTGTATTGGGACGAGGCATCCTTATGACCTAGATAGACACATCATGAGAACTATTGCTAAGCATGCTGGAGTGAAGACTACTACTGGTTATTTACCATTCCCTTCCCTGATTTACAATGTGTTGGTGTCTCAAGGTTTTAAGAAGCTTAGAAATGAACAACTGAAATATCCTAGAGTTGATTATTCTGTTTCTATTAGGCTTGGCAAGTTTAAGGGACATTTGGATGACTTACCCACTCTTGTTCCATCTTCTGTTGGAATATGGTCTGGAACATCTACTGCTCCATCCTCTTCTGGGGATCTTTTAGGCTATCTGGAGAGACAGTTATTTACAACAAGGCAACAAATTAGAGAAGGGTAGGCTAAGGAGAAAGAAGTTCTACATCTTATTGCCCAACTCAAAGGTTCTACTTCCCAAGCTACTGCTGCTGCTGCTGCTGCTGCTACTGAACCACTTTCCTTGGATAGTTCTGGCTCTGCTACTCAGGTATTTGGTCCTTCTGCATTTTTGGCTAAAAAGAGGAGTCAATTGCTGTTGTAGGGGCTACAGAAATAGGGACTTCTGGTGCAGGGGGAGTCCATGCCGAACCTAGAGTTGCAGCTGCTGCAGAGATTGGAGGAGAAGCATTGGATGTTGATACTCAACAGGCTGGTGAAGGACAAGCTGAAGCTGATAAGGAAGCTTGAATAAAGCTTTGATTTTGATTTTGATTGATGTGATTATGTGATTAAAACTGATTTGTTGTTTTTGATGTTTTGGAGTTTTAATGTTTTGTTTGATGGGTTAGGGGAAGCATTTTGAATGTAGGTAGACTTTTTGATTGCCCTTGAACATTGATTTATCTGCCTTAGTATGTTATTCACTTTCATGTTCAGTTTCATGTTCGAACACAGGTTTTTGGACTAAATTGCTTATATGATTTTCTTGATAGAACATGCATACTTGAACCTGTTTTTAGACACTAAGATAAGATTGTTGATTTTGACAAAAAATGCCAAAGGGGGAGATTGTTAAGTTCGTGTGACATATGTAATTTGATTTGTATTATTTGATCAAAATGGAATCAAACTCTCTTATTTACCATATTGGATTAATTTATTAAATACAAGCTTGTAGTATTTATGAAAATAAATCTACAAGATGTCTTCTAATAATTCTATGTCCAATTGGAAAGGAAGTAGAGTTATTATGGACTTACCTTATGAAGAGGAGACTTGGCAGATTTCCTACCTTCCAAGAAGCTGTGTATCATTATTTAGAGAAGAAAATTATTATAATCTTGAACTCCAAGCTGTGAATAATTATGGAAGGAAAGTCTTTGTAATAGACTAGGAATATTTTCTTGTATTTGTTTAAGAATCAACTACAGTGTTTTGTGTATTTAAACATAAATACATATTAGTTTGAGCTGCTGATTTTAAAAGAAGAAATCCAGAGAATATAGGCAGCCGATTCCCCCTCTAGTGCACATAAAAGATTGTAATTGAAATTCGAGTTTCAAGCCAGCACTGGAGATTTAAGTCTGTTCCAAACTATATCGGAACAACACATTGAACATCTTTGGGAGAAAGAGGTGAGTTCTCGGGAGAGAACGCTTTGCCATTTTGATGGGAGGTCAATGTTGAAGGGAGTTCAATGAGGCAGATTCAAGTCGAAGGGATCTCACAAACAAGTCTATCGGTGAAGCAATACAAGAACGATGTCAAAATAAAGAGGGAGTCTTTGATTTTGTGTTATAAGTCCTATTATTGTATTATGTTAAACTTTACTGATAGTGGATTATTTTATCTTTGGGTGTGGCCTTGAGGAGTAGGATATTGAGATCCGAACCTCGTTAAAATTGCTAGTGTCAATTTTAAATTCCGTTGTGCATGTCATTTTATGTTCTAATTTTTGTTCAAACATTAATTGGAACATAATGAATTTGGTAGACTGTTTAACCAAATTAATTGCACCCGATAATAAATTCTAATAGGAAGCAGCATTATTTCTCAATTGTTCCGTTATTTATAAAATGAGATAATTTAAAATTATCCATACACCAATATGCACTCAGTATTTTTTCTATATTTCCTGCCATTCTCCTTCCATTGCAGTTATTTATGGAAAACAAAATATAAAATGCTATTAAAAGAATAACATGATGCTTAAGAGTTTTCTACTCACGCCGCCAAGCAAGAAGGTAATTTGTATCCTCTATCTCTTATTTATTAGTTGTTGTGAATTTTATGAACGCAAGTTGGTCGGTTGTCGTAGGCCTACCAAATTTAAACCTTACTCTTCAATAAATTTTTAATGAGTATAGTGCGAGTAAGAGTCGATCCCACGAGGATCAAGGCTAATTGATTTACCATCGACTCAACTAACTAAGAATTTTAACTTCAAAATTACTAACCTAAAACTAAGATTTCAACAAGCAAACTCTAGAAATAAACAACAAACATTTGGGGGGGGGATTGAGTTGATTAACTAAGTCACAGAAATTAAAACTAATTAAAATATAAATCAATCAAAATCAAAACAACAATCAACAATCAATTAAAGTAGTTTGATGTTTCATTCGCCACTACTAGACAATGAGTTCTAATTTCATATCAATATTATGAACAATTTATCAATAAAATTATCAATCGTAGGTAATAACAAGCTCTACTACCCCAATCTTTCCTTAGTTTCTCGTTAGATAGAACAAGCTCTCTATCTAATCCTCTACCCACTAAACAACCTAGAACAAGCTCTCTAGATTTAATCCAATGGATGCATTAAAATAAGAAAGATAGATTGATCTAAGCAACAACCACATAAGCTCGGGTAATTTAACTTAGGTTATGTTTTCCATTGCAATTAATAAAAATATCCCATAATCATTAATCACAATTTACTACACATGATTAGAAATTCAAGATAATTACGGATCTAAAATCTCTAATCTAGTTGTAGGGAATTCTCAAACGCGATTTGGTTGCGCACCTAAACAAAGCAAGAAAATACTCATAAGACATTAAGTATAGAAAAATATAAACAACCTCAATTGGAAAATTGATCAATAATATCAAACATTCAATTACAAAAACTCATGTCTAGGGCTTTGAAATCAAACTCAACCAATAAGGAAGTTTAGCCTAACATGATAAGAAATGACAAGAGAATAAAAATTAGCAACATTAAACTTATTGGTTGAAGAAGATAGTTGAGGTTGATGGTAGATTATGGATGTTTCCTCCTTCAAACCTCTTCCACTTTTTCTTCCTTGAAACTCCAAAAACCCCAAGAGTGCTTTCAAAATGTGAATGAATGTAGAGAGTGAGTGAATCTGAAAATTCATGTTTGTGTTGAGATGATAGTGCCCTTTTATAAAGTGTGAGATGGTGATGTGATTTGGTGTAAAGTGTGTAAGATGTGTTGTGTATTTTGTGTAAAGTGAGGAAGGTGTGTTGTGTATTGTGTAAAGTGAGGAAGGTGTGTTGTGCATTTGGTGCAAAGTGAGTAATGTGTGTGGTATGAAATTAGTCCTTTAAAGAGAGAGAGGGTAGCAATTTAAAGACACAAATTTAAATTTTCATACATTGAGGACAAAATTGGTAGAAATTATAATTTTCACAGGAAATTCGAACGTGACCCGCAGTGACCCATCTTACTGGACTGACTCAGATGCTGAGATGGAAAAAAGGTCAGGTCACCATTTTGTATTCAGTTTTTTTCATTTTCCTTTTTTCTTCTTCTTTCTCATTTTATTTATTTTATCTTTGTTTTTCACTTCATGTTCTTCCCCAAACTTCAACCACCACGGGCCACCCCACTGTCCCGCCACCACCTCCACCTCCACCCCCACCCCAAACCCCAACATCCCACTCCACATGAAGTGCTCATTTTTCAACAAAAAAATCCATGGAGAGAGAAAGTAATGCTACCTAAGTAAGAGGGGAAGCAAACGCCATTGATTTCAGCTGCTAGAAAACTCCCAGAGATTTTTCAACACCAGGACCTCCTCCTCTTCTACCACCTCATTTTTTCTCCATTTTTCCATTCGTCACTCCCCTCGACCGTTCACATCCGCAAACCCACTCTCTCTCTCTCTCTCTCTTCAATGCATCTGGATTCTTGTGGGTTGCAGCTAACACACACATACACACACATCACACCCCAATTAATTTCTGTCTTAACTTAACTTTGGTTAATCTTCTATTGCTTGCTACTCTCTCTATCTCTGCTTTTTATTGTGGTGGTGGTGTTGGCGGGACGACCGGTTGTTGGTGGTGACGGAATGGTGGGTTGGTGGTGGTGGTGGCGGGACAGCAGGATGGTGGTGGGGGTGGAGAGTTTTTTCAGGAAGATGAAGAAGAAAGAAAAACAAATAAATAAAAGAACAAAAGAAAAAGATGGAATAAAAAAATGATTTTTTTTCATTTTCTTTATCTTATTAATTATATTTTTAAAGTAGTTAATATTAAATTTTTAATTCCTAATTGATATTAATTCATTGATTAATTAAAATTAATTTGTAAATATGATTGTATTAATAAAATTATTGATTAAATATCAAGTGTAAATTAGTTAAGAATTAATTTTCTTATAGGTTTAAGTTATTCATTAAGTGTCAAAAAATTAAATAAATTCATTAAGAATTTAAAAAAATATTTTTAATATTTTTAATTTATTTTGTAAAATAATTAATTTTGAACTTTTACTCCTCAATTGATGATTAATTATTTTGTAAAATATTCAATGTTAAATCTTTACTCCTCAATTGATGATTTATTAGATAATTAACTAAAAGATAACATATAATTCAATTAAATTAATTAAATTTATTCATTAAGAGTCAAAATTTAAAAAGTGATTAATTAAGAATAAAAAAAGATATTTTGTTGTATTTTAAATTTATTTTGTAAAATAAAATTATTGTTTTTTTGTAAAATAATTAATTAGTTAATTAATAAAGATATAGTAATTGAATTATATTATTTAAGAATTAAAAAAGTTTATATTATTTTTAGTTTATTTTGAAAAAAAACTAAATACAAAAATGACGTGTGTGCATTTTTCCTCCAATTTTTGGCTACTTGGACAACTTAGGCAAGTCATCATATCCAAGTGGCATTTATTTTTTTCCAACTCAGCACATAACTCAGCTCATCTCATCTCCTCTCTCTCCACGTCTTTCAATTCTTCAAGAAAATTGAGAAATCCCCCAAATTGATGTCACATCCGGGTCACATGCGAATTTCCGACAAAAAATATAATTTTCCGTCAATTTTGTCCCTAATGTGCAAATGTTTTTCAATTTGTGTCGTTAAATTGCTACCCTTTGCTTTTAGAGGATTAATTTTGCCAACTCCTATAATTACGGGATCAATTTTACAATTAAGTCATACCAAATATACCAAGGTGGTCTAGTATAATTGAGAAAAAGGCAAAATTTGTCCTTTAAATTGGTTTAAATAGACGTTTGGTTCTTTAAATTGACACAATTTGATTTGAGTACACAAACTTTTTTAAATAGCACATTTAGTTCGATTTTTGCCAAAAAATTTAATTTTGATCGAAAATTGCTAACTTGGCACAATAAATCACCGAAATATGCTGATATGAACTATAATTTGGGGATTTCTACTATTTGAAGGGAAAATAGATGATGTGGTGCTTATGTGTATTATTTTAGGAAAAAATAAATAAATTTGTGCCACCTAAACTAAAAATGAGAGGAAAAAAATTGAATAATAATTTGTTTTATCTTTATTTTTTTATTTTGTAAAATTGAAAAAACATTAATTTTTTTATCTTTTTCTTCTTCATTTTCTTCCTTACCCACACCCACCACGAGCCACCACCCACCGCTGCCGCCACCCACCAACCTTCTTTTCTCTCCTCTTCCTGCCGTCGCCACCCTCCAACTTTCTTTTCTTTCCTCCTCCTCCTTCTTCTTCTTCTTTACCACACCTACCACCACTCACATGCCACCCACCAACCTTTTTTTCTCTCATACTTCTCCTCCTCCTTCTTCTTATATAAATTATTTTTATTTTTTTATTATTGAAATTCAAATACTTTTGAACTTTTAAATACAAAAAAATACTAACAATTTATTTCTTTATTTTATTTAAATTAAGGAATTATTTAAAAATAATACGTAAACTATTTTGATTTTTTTGAAATTTTATAAATTTATTAGAAGATGGATGGAAAAAAATGAAAAATTATTTTTTTTTTAAATTTTAAAAGTGGAAAAAGAATAAATTATTATTTAATTTATTTAGGTCCACATATTTTGTTTATTTTCATCTATTTGTCTACATAATTGCCACATAATGTAATTTTTCCTCAAAATCCAAAAATCCTCAAATTATAGTCCATGTCAGTAAATTCTGGTAGTCTTTTGTGCCATATCAATGATTTCCAACTAAAATTGAATTTATCGGCAAAAAATGAACTAAATGTGCTAATTTTAAAAAATTAGTGCACTAAAATAAAATCGTACAAACTTAAAATACCAAATATCTATTTATGCCAACTTAAAGGACGAACTTTGTCTTTTTCCCAACATAATCTAAGAAAAAGTACTAACTTTTAATATCTAATTATTAGAATATTAACGAACAATATTTAATGGAACTTAACTTACAAAAGAAAAAAATGTCATGTTACGTTATATTCAATAATATTCGTACTTCTTTAACCGGCTTAGTTATGTACAACATGAAGGCGCATATATTAATTAGCATAATCATAGGAATTTGTGCTACATTCATTCATGCATGGGCATGCACTTTCTCCACGTATCAAAAGCTTTGGTATTTTCATGCATTCACGTGCGGACATGCAAAAATCTTATTTAGGAGCATAAATACTCATAATATCAGTATAACATAATTATATTGCACACCTTAATTTTCTCCTCATTTGAGAGGGAGGATGATGGAGTAAGACAACAAAGAAATTAAATAGATAACAATCTTTGTTTTTGGGATGAAAATAAGTATTCTCTAAATTGAATTTTGCATCACATGTTTTTTTTAATACACTATATTAGAGATTTGTAACCAATAGTACATGTACTACAAAATTGCAATTTCTAATTTTGGTAATTAGTAAGGGTGTTGTTCAAATCACCAATTTCGTAGAATTTTCATGTTGCTCAAATTATTTCACTAGCCTTAAAATCCACCACTTAATTAGAATTTAAAATATAAGTCACAATTTTCTTGTCGAGATGTTGCTACAAAGGGTTGTTGATACCAAATTAACCATGGTGGATTAGCATAGTCTAAGAAAAAGTAATTGTTAATATCTAATTAGAATATTATTGAATAATTAATGAAAATTAACTTACAAAAGACAAAAATATCATATGTACTATATATCCATTTAATATTTGTACTTCACAAGCACCCGTTATTTACGGATATGAAAACACATATATTAATTAGTATAATCGTGCGATTTATTACAACTTTCATTCACGCATGGACATGCACTTTCTTCAAATACGGGAAGCTTTAGTATTTTCATACATTCACATATGAACATGCAAAAATCTATCACGTAGATATACTCATAATATCAATATAGCATAATTACATTACACGTCTTATCAATATAGCATAATTACATAATCTTGTCTAAATTGAAAATTGCATTCACATATTCCTTTTTATTACATCATATTAGAGATTTGTACACAATAATATATGTACTACAAACATGAAATTTCTAATTTTGATTAATAAGGTTGTTAAAATCACCAATTTGTTGGAAATTTCACATTGCTCAAATTCTTTCACTAGCCTTAAGATCTGCTACTTAATCAAAATCAATTTAACATATAAGTCATAATTTAATTTCTGATCTTGTCGCGACAATAGTCAAAGAAAAAGTACTAATTTTTAATGTGTAATTAGTATAAATGAATAATTAATGAAAACTCAACTTGCCAAAGGCAAAAATATCATTTGTTACCGTATATCCATTTAATATCCATGCATCTTCACACAAACAACCATTGTTTAGTTATGTACGTCACATAAATTACTTGTTGTAATTGGGTGAATTATTACATCTTTCATTCACGCATGGACACGCTCTTTCTTCACGTATGGACAACTTTAGTATTTTCATGCATTCACGTATTAGAAATGCAATAATGTTATTAACGTGTCACAGTAATAGCATAACATAATTACATTATACATCTTATTTTTCTTCTCATATGGGAGGGGGTAATCGTCATAACCTCCCAAAAAATATGTCTACATATATATATATATATATAAACAACATGTGCAACATAATTGGTGCATGTATGTGTGTGTATAACTTTTTTCTTTTTTCTAGTTAGTTAGTTTGACATAACACAGATAAAGTAAAGTGCTTTAACATCTTGTAACACTGTATATAAATAGATAGTTATTTGAACGATAAAAAGGTCTATCAAAATCATCACAAAACTCAAACTCATTTACAATGGAGTTTTGAAAGTGATATACACGATAAGGACACTAATATAATACAATAGACTGTAAAATCAAAAGTACAACCTACAAAATAGCCCCAGCAGGTCGTCATCCATATACAATGATGTCCACAACCAGCCCAGTAAATTAGAGGTCTCAAGTCTCACCATGCTTACCTATAATGCATGAACTACATGAGTTAATGCTCAATAAGTGAAAATCATGCATGCTGAAATGATAATCTAACATATATGCGATGTATCTCTATAATATCACGCCAGGAATACAAGCTCCTGAACCAAAATAGTTCATTCAAAATCATTTTCCATCACTGGGCCCTTGGCCTACCTACTATGCACCGAATAGAGCTCTAAATAATATCAATAATCACATGGCCATAAATAAATTGACTCAGTCCAGGGGCCATCACCAGAGGTCCACCCCCTGTCTTCCTCTGTGATCCTCTAGAAGTCTTCCTACCAGCGGAGTCAACAAGGGCACAGTCAAGTGATCCACCCTCTCGTGACCACCAGAGACATACCCCCTTTCAACCCCTATGATCATCCGAGAAGTAACACTCGTGACACCCCAAAATATCACATAAGCACACCTCGCATGCCTCGGTGCACTAGTAGTAGCCAACCAAAATATTTTCTTTCTGAAAATAATGTCATGCATGCAAAACCTCAACTATGAGCACGTGTTACGCATGCACATGTAAATGCTGATGAATGGCATGTTCAATGACACAGCGGATCCCATGTCCCATCATCCAAGCAACGTATGCACTATAAGATATTTATAATACTCATAATATACTCATCAAGATACAAGGATCACATTTAATATAGATAAGGCAAGAAATACTATGTCTATGTATTGTAGTTGCAAATGAATTTTGACTTACCTTTAATCGATCGTATCTTACTTCTTAGTTTCTTAGGTATTACTCCCCAACCTTAGGTGTGAATAATCTATAAAAATATAAGATATCAATCACTATCCTCAATCAAAAAGTTCATTATGCTTAATCTTATACAAAGACCCTGAATTTCAATTTAATTATGTAACAATCAAACTTTACTACTTTGGGACTAAAACCTAATAAATCTCCTAAGTACCTTGATTTCTCATCTTAAATGTATGATAAAATAACCTAATTGATGTGTTTTAACTCTTATAACAGTTCTCTAAATGCTAAACATCAATTTTACCATAGATATGTTGAAACATGCCAAGAAGTAAAATGGAACAGATTTCCATCTTCTATTTTCCTTGCTGTCACATTAAGTTTCATAGCAATTTTAGCATCCTTAAGCGTATTTATTCACTCTAAACTTTTTACCATACTTATCTAACATATAAAAACATACAACCATGCCATATAATTGCCAAAAATCATGGATTTAGCTCTCCTAATTCAGTCACCTTCACAGCACACCAAAACAGATTTTGCTATTTTGGCAGTTTGAGTGTTTCTCCAATATCATGCTCTATTTTAATTTATAACCGATCAAAATTCATTCCAATACTCTTAACTCACATATGAATATGTAAATGGTAATAATTATAGGTTTTATTCAACATACCATATACTTTGGAAGCCTAAAATACAAGAAAATAGTAAGGTGATAGATTCTGCCACAAGTATTTTCTATTAAGTGTTTGTCATGAAAAACCCTTTTTTTGTGCACCAAAGTCTAACTAAAAACTTACTAACACTTTTATAAGAGATATTAAAAACTTAACAAACAATAAACCCATTCAAAATAATCTGAAAACCAAAGGCAAAACCTTAGATAAGTGTTACCTATGCAGATTTTGAGGTTAAACTTGATGGTAATCACTTCTCCTTTGCTTTTCTTGCTTTTATTTCAACTTGGAATCAATTTGGGGCACTTGGAGACCTTAAGGTGTGTATTTGAAATCTGAAAATGGTTGAAATGAGGGTCTGGTCGTGGCTTAAGGGTGAAGGGTTTGAGGTGATAGCTTGAGATGTTAGCTTAAGCTTAATAAGAAAGCATGAGGTGGCAAAGTTTGAGGTGTCAAATGGTGGTTTAAATCTAATATTATACACAACTTATACAGCTCTAATCTGGTGTTTCTCAGCATTTATTTCTTTATTTACAACTTATTTTAATTTTTGTACGATCGAATAATAAATTCTACCTAAATTTTTTAACCGTTCATTCGATCTTTAAATAGATTGACATCCGATTCTTAAATAGATTGTCTAGTTTTCATTTCTAAAATCATATGCACGTATGGACTTTGAAATATGACACTTAAATCAAATTATAATATGTTTAATATCCCAAGTATTATTAGTTTATGGATGTATACCTTTAACCACATTGATCTAGTTGAATTGAAACATATTAGCTTACAAGTGATACCTTTAATTACTTCTAAAATTATAACATTTAACCTATGAATATCCAATAGATTAACCAATCTATTCTTTCTCTTATCTAAATATTGAATTTCTTAATTAGGTTATAAGATCTCAACTACTAATATCATGTGATAGCATTAGAGATCTAATGATTAATAATGCTATATAAGATGCCATGTAAATGTTAATGCAAATTAGCATATAAGAAGTAGCATGTAATGCATGAATCACATTGGCCAAGTGAGTAGTGTGAGGATTGGGTATTACAATAATGGAGCAAGATTACAGAGAAATTAAATAGATGACAATCTTTATATCTAGGATATAAATGAGTCTTTCCTAAATTGAATTTTGCATTGGCATATTCTTTTTTGATACATCATATAGAGATTCGTGCACAATAATATATGTACTACAAACTTTAGATTTCTAATTTTGGTTAGTAATAAGGATGCTGTTATAATCGACTAATTTTGTGAAAGTTTCA
>CM033107.1:5286048-5348120 GCA_019321725.1 Paulownia fortunei | reverse complement strand
TCAAGTTCCAAAAACATTAATTATTTCCCACATATATGATTGCTAGCACCAGTGTCGAGGTACCATGTATTTTCTTGCCCTTCATTATTGTCGTTGCGTGCTAGTAATAAAACATTACCTCTATCTTCTTTATTTTCTTTTCCAATTTTCCAAAAAATTGGCTCTCTCATTTACTCTCGAGTTTGAATTACCTCTACCATGACCCCTCATAGAGCTCTTGCCTTTCTCATAGTTGTTGTTGGAGTTATTATTAAAATTCCAACCTTGTCCATGACCACAACCACGACCATGGCCTCGTTCTTGTCCACAACCTCTTCCACGTTGGCTTCAATTATTGTTGAAGCTTTCTTCATCATTGATTGATTGGACTTCTGTTTTAAGGAGTTGATCAATGACACATTTCTTATTTTTTTTTTCTTCATAAGCTTGTAGCGAACCTAAGAGTTGCTCAATCGTCATTGTTTACCATCAAATTTTATATCTAGAGATCGAATTTTTTTATCCATGATAGCTACATTTTTTGTCATTGTTTACTATCAAATTTTATATCTAGAGATCGAATTTTTTTATCCATGATAGCTATATTTTTTAATTTTTCACAATTTCTCTTTAGTTGATTGAAAATGGATAAGACTCTATAAAAGTAATAAAAAACAAGCTCACATTCTTTCATATGTAATGAATCAAACTCTCTTCTTAAAGTTTGAAGTCGTAATTTGTTAACCTTTTTTTCTCCCTTGTAAAAGGCTTGGAGCCTGTCTCACTTTTGCTTGACAGAGATAGCACTTGAGATTTTATCAATGCCATAATTATCTAAAGTTTTGTAGATGAGGAAGAGAGTCTCTTTGTCTCTCTTTCTTAAGTCATTCCAACTATCATTTTGTGTGGAGGATAGTGTTGACTCGTCTTTGGGCTTGTCATAGCCTTTCTCCACAGCTTCCCACACATTATGTGCTCTAAGGAGTGCTTTTATTTTGATACTCTAATTGTCAAAATTAATTCCCCTGAGTTGTGGAACTTGGAATGCTGTTAAGTTTTTATTGATCATTAACTCTTAATAGAGTGTGAAATTTAAAATTTTTTACTATGCGGATAAATCCGAAACACTGAAAAATCTTTGGATGAACTTAGGTCAAAATCTAGACTTGGTCAATACCTCGTCAACTCTTGGTCAATAGTGGTCAACAGTCAAAGTCAACTCTTTGACTTGGTCAATGCTTGGTCAAGAGCTCCTTGACTCCGTTAATAGGTTAGATGACTCTGTTGTACTCAATTTGACTCCATTAACTCGATGAGTTAGCTTAAAAACTTTTGTTGTAGCGTAGCAATGCTTTAAAATTTTGATTTGGCTGATTTTTTTCGACACCATATTCGTCTCAACGAACTTTTGTTTATGGCTCTGATGCCACTTTATTGGGAATTTATAATTCAAATATTATTACAAGAGAAAATATTCAAACTATTCAATTTAAATACAACTTCATTCTTAATAAATTTTTCAAATCTTTTTCTAAACTCTCTTTAGAAGTTTTGCTTCTAATCACTCTTGTTTTTCTCTTTTGTTTGATGTTTTATTACCTCAAATGAAAGCTCTATTTATACTAGTTTCTAACAAATCTCTACCACTAAATAAATAAATAATTTAAAATCACAATCATACATTTGTCAACTAAATTATCACACAATTTTTAATAATCTCACCAACATTACCTGCCTTACCTAAAATTAAAAATTTCTAAAATTTGGGAGCTTTAATCATGTTTATTTTCAACAACTCGTTAATCTGTAATATTTATTTCATTTCTTTTTTAAGATGTAATAACCACTTGCATTAAAATGTTCTGAGATGAGTTATAATTTTAAAAAATATGTGTCACATACCATTTTCACCTTTTTTTTTTCGTGTCGTTCAATTTTAAGCCACCGTTAGTTTGCAACATTGAAAATGGCTTCAATAATAACTTCGCCTCTAACAAGAGATCACATATGTTGTTGCAAAGAGAGACGTCTTAATTTGTAAGCATTCTTGAAAGATATGTTATTTCTCTCTTTCCAAACGCAGTAAACAGTTGCTCCAAGTTATTGCCTGAGAAAATTTATTTTTTCAAACTTTTACCTCTCATTTGGTTCACTATCCATCTCATGTTCTTCTCCCAATCCGCTCCAACCATTGAGTATTGCATTTCCTAATAAAACACTGGTACCTCTGACAGTGAAAGAGAAAGAGCACCGGGAAAACAAGTGGTCATGATTTTCCAACGGTATAGTGCTTGGCGTTTTATTGATGTTTGCATTGAGAAGGAAGTTTGATTTATGGCACAACTAAGTGTTCTCATTTATAGCAAGTTAGATCAGTGTTTTTACAAAATGATACTGTAAGTTATAACGTTAGGCACACCTCATAACATGATCGAACAATTATAAGAATTTAGGGACAACATTTTATTGAAACTAAGATGAACATAGTTGAGAAATGCAGCATTCTAGATAGGAGAAACCAAATATAATTGGAGTAGTTGAGTACATTAGAATGCAACTTAACAACAAGACCTAGGGCTGATAGTTCATCACACTAAGTACAACTAATTTAAGAATCAAGTTTTTTGGCTCTTAGGAACTTACTAAAATTTTATGACAACTTAACTCTTTTATCTTGAAGTATGTCCAAGACAAGTCAAATTCTCCAAAATTCGATCACAGATAGGACACAAGATTTCATCATAAAGGAGTGCTTTAAGTATCGAACGAACAAACATTATATACTTGCAACATTTACAATATCTCAATATGTTCTTGAGAAATAGATTTCATTTATGTCATAGATGTCATAGATTTCAACAAAACAAGATTTCATCATAAATGTATGCTTTAAGTAGATCAAATTTAGATGACATCTGAAAATTTAAGAACTGCATAAAACTAGCATACGATCAATAAATGCTTATTGATAGAATTGAAGAAAAAGATCAGGACAAGCGTACCTTTTTAGCGATGAACAATGGTGAGTAAAAGAAACCTGTATGAAATTCCAACAATACATCCGAATGACTCTTCGGAAGTTTCGAGGCTTGGAATTCCAGACATTCACAATCATCTTTCTATAGTAAACCTTACAAGGGTCCTATCTTGTGAACTATTATGATTGTCTTGGAACTTAGTCTCTAATAACCCCATGCATCCCTATTAGTAATAATGATTTACCTTGGAGCAACATTGAACAACATTTACCTTTTAGTTATGAGCATGTGCAAACAACAAATTAAGTTTGGTAGATCATAGACATGATAGGACACTGTTTGTCTAAAGCCCTCAATTGGAATCAACTGATAAAAGGAAAAATCAAACAAGAATGAGATTTGAAACAGGGAAATGTAAACAGTTTAAATATTGAAGATTTACTGAAGTACTTTAATGGGAAAGTGAAATTCAATCAACAGTGCAAAGATGGAGTGAAAATTGTAGACTAGCCTTAACAATTAACATATTATCTCTATCCAAATTTATCACTCCAATTTTCTGTTTAGGACATTGCAAAAAATAGATTCATTTCCTAGAATAGATTTTTTTTCTTATAATACCATTCAAAATATATGATGTGATACCATTAAATCCCAAGTCTCAACTGCTATTTTTAAGGGTAACTGTGTGTAAAATATACATATTTTTTATTTTTTCAACTTTTATTTGAAGCTATGTGCCTGATCAAAAGTAGAATTATGTAAATGCGATTGAGGGAGTATAAAAATTGGTAGTATGCTGGCAAGTTTTGAAACCACATCTGCTTATGCACTAATTGAAAAATTAGCCAGCTGCAATCAACAACTCTCAAATTAAGAATGAAAGAATAGGAAGGTAAAATACATATTAATTCTTCGATATCTTATATATATTTATCCTGATTCCCTTAGATCAGAATAACTCATTGGAAAGCCACTGAAGTAACTAATATGACGGAGGTGTATTGTGGACAACTGATCAAGAGGAAAGAACAACTGTACGTTCTCATAAGGGATGGAGGGATATAAATAAAAGTTACAAACACAAAAGCCTTGGAAGTTTAAACCCTTCTCAAGGACAGGTATTCACAAATTAAAATTATAACGGAAAGAATACAAAGCCAAGCAAAACAATAATAAAGTTAAATATAGAAGAAATTGGAATATGTACCTCTTTACCTTGGCGTCGTCCCCACTAACTTTGGCAAGATTTATTGTGATATTGGAATGGACATATAACACACACACACACACACACACACACACACACACACACACACATATATATATATATATATATATATAATACTTTTGAGATCTAGGGGAGGCGAAATAAGGGATTATCAGGTGATATATAGCACTTCTTGTTTCGAAATATAGACGAACTCGCCTACACTTAAGAATTAAACTTGTACCAGGTGAACAATTATGTCTAAAGTATACAGTTAAAGTGGCTGATTTATGAAGAAAAGAATGAATTGCAACCAATTAATTGCAGCTCAACTGCATAATGTACATAGCTGTCAATAGGCGCCTCCAAAATGCTATTAATTTCCATGGAAAAAGCAAGCTCACCATTCAAGTAGGTAGAAAAATGGAACTTTAAATCCTAAACCTCCTCCGCAAAAAATGGGTCAAAAAGCAAGCATGCCGCAATAAAGAGATGAGTGCAGCATAATGCCATCTTTCAAGTAAAATTAGGAGGAGTTCACCTAAAAGAGAAGCAAAAAACCAGTGATGATGACAGTGGTGATATAGAGCATTTTCTTAAATACTATTTTGTGATTGCAAGCATACATTCATGTGTACAACATTGAATTTATAAGAGATAATATGTTTGTAATCATATAAAATGTAATTCTTCAAGTTGATTGTAAGTAGAACAATGCCCAGATACAGTAATAAGTATTTTATTGATTTAAGTCAAAAGGTATATACTGAGAAACTAGTAACAGTCTCTGCACCTCTATCCCTCGATCTCTCGGTGTTTAGAACTACATGTTCATAATATTTTATGCATATTTAACTCTTGAAACATACACACACACACACATATATATACTAGCTTAGGTCTTTAACAACAGACTCCTCCAACATCGGATGACATTACATATTTAGGCTGCTGGCGCCACACTTGAGCCATCATCATCATCGTCATCATCGTCGTCACCCTCATCAAGTTCTCTAAATATGTGAAAATCACATATTGCAGCCCCAATTTCGTTCGCGACAAACTTGGGGTTGCCAAGCTTCGTGCCACTAACAACCACCATCTTGAGTGACAGAAAAGAATGTGAGCAAGAAAATGTTTTAGATGGCTCGAATTCTACAAGGGTTTGAGCAGATATCTCCTCCAATTTATAGCTTCAAGAAGTAATATTCTTCTCAGCCCTTTTGCCAAACGTGTCATAAGTACTGTGTGTTGTTACCTGTCAGATTCACTTTTGTATGGTTGTCCATGGAATATATGGTATGTAGGGCAGCAAAAGTGGGGAAAAGGAGAAGAGTTTTGACATGCTGCAGCTTAGCCTCCATACAAATTTTCCTAAATGGCAGTGCATGAGTTTAGCTCATGGTGGGAGGCGCCCCACACGTGGTCACCAACAGTCTACCTGCAGTCTCTTGCTGAAATTCGCGTGCAGAATTCTTTCCAGGTCAGAGATAATATTGGTTGTGGTAAGTCAAATAACTTCAACTTTTTTTCTAAATGTGGCTTTTGATTTTTGGTGCCAGAGGGATCACATGTTCCTCTCTTCTTTGGACTTGGAAAATATCATAAAATTCAAGTGTTGCATTTTATTATTAAAAGATGAGACAATATCAAAACTAATGGATGTAAAAAACAAAGCTAGAATCAGATTCTCCATGACCTAAGTATATATGAGTTACTTATTGTTGCTTTGACATTGTCAATGTACAAAGTTTGAGCTGTAATAAGACGTGTGGTTCATGTGATCTTCGATTTTTGTGTCTTAAATAAACCGTAAGATAGTACTTGAAGTTTGGGAGTGGACACTCGAAGATGAACAATATATAGTAAAGGTGTATTAGTCTTTTTATCATTTAGTTTGCAACCCTGACTATTTAAACTTATTTTTATATTCAATTTTAAAACGATTGTTAAAAGAAACCTTAGCTTTTCTTTTTTCTCGTCTCTTTTCTCTTTGACACTATAATTTACTTTTGTATTGAGTAATTTAAGACTGGCGTGGGGGCTTCGGAAGCAGCTTATGATGTCTTGGGACTGCTACATCCACTGCCTATATATGTGTTTAGGTGGAATGTTTCTGCATAATATCGGAGCAAACCTTTTCCACAGCTATTAATATTATCTCACACACCACTGACCTTGTTGGAATTATCAAAGGCTCCAATTGGGAGCATATTTCATTGATATTTTGTGCCACTATTTTACTCATTTTGACATTCCTCGCTAGCCACTATCCTGGCTTAGTTTTGGAGCTTTTACTGATCAATTTAAATGAACCCAGGGCCACATATTATACTAAATAAAGGAAGTCTTTAGAAAACAAATTTTAGTGACTGAAAGTTTCCATCATATAGAAAAAGATTAAACCCTTAATGCAATATTCTATTAGTCTTCTTAGGAATTTCAATTGTAATTTTCAACATCCCTTAATTTAAATTTTTTATTCCTTTTAAAATAAGTTTCCTCCCTTAGTTCTTGCTTTGTGGAGTTGAAGTCTTTTGATGCAACGGCTGCAGTTGCCGGTCATTTCATTTCTTTCACCTTTGGCTTATTTCTTGGTGGCCTTTTTGTTGTAATGTGTTGTATATTTTGACGTATTTAGATTGTATCCATATTTAAAATATAATTAAAATTTTATTATGATAAGGATGATATTTTATAACTTTTAAGGTCCATTTATTTTGCTTGACTAGCCCAAATGTATTAAATCCAATTTGATCTACTGTGTACTTTCTTGGATAAAGGCCCATAAGATGTCATTCAGTCGGGTCCTAATTTGAAGTTTTGAGGATCCAACAAATCCCACATGGCCCAAGACCCAAACTAACGGTTGAAATGTCCAGTTTGCCGCTAAAAACCTTGTGAAATTTCACACCATGCTCTTACCATTTTAAGTCAGATTTGGAAACATCCAAATGCCAGTTGCCAAATCCTTCAAACACGGAAGGTTGAGTTCCTACTGCCAAATTGGGATTCTGATTTACCAACGAGAGATGACTTAATTTTGCATCTCCTGGTACTCCATTGTTTTATGTACTCGGCCAAAATCAACCTCAGCAAAGGGAATTTTCATAAGGGCACAGTAGTGTGTGTCACATTGTCCCTTCTTTTCCTTTTCTATAATTCTTTCTTATTTTCTTTATTTCCCCCTTTTTTTGTGGCTAATTGTGTTGGAGTCCACCACACACAAAGAAAAAGAAAAGAAAGTAAAAAATAGAGTATTAGGAAATGAGGAGGAGTTGCAAAAAACACACCAAGCAAACACAACAATTCAAGAGAAAGATTTTGGATACAAGATAGAAAGAAAAATAGAGAGCAAATGTAGATATCTAAAGAGAATAATTTGTGAAAGTCAAATTGTGACAGATGTGAAAAAATACTTGAGTTTTTTTTTTGGGGGTAAATACAAAGGGATTATAAGAGTATTTTTGGTAACTATTAGAGTGGTTGTATAAGAGTCTTGTGTTCTTGAGTTTGAACATAAAACTCAAAACTGTATTTTTTTTGTACCGAAAAATTCTTTATTAGTGAAAAACGAGAACTCTCGTGGACGTAGGCGGATTGCTGAACCACGTAAAAATCTCTATGTAATTTTATATTATATCGGTATCATTTTATCTTTGTCGTCATCATATTGGTGTGATTTTCCGAATATTCCTAATAAATTAAATCTCGGATTTCCAATTGCTTTCATCGTACCCAATAAATTGGTCTTGTCATACTATGTAGTATGGCTGGAATCCAAAAAGGAAGCACAAGGGAGGATTTACTCGGGAAGCACAATGTAACAGAAGAATTTGTCTAGCATTAGGGCTTCAAATGAGAAGGAAGAAGAGTTTGCTTAGGTGGTAAATTGGCCCTGCTTTAATAAGAGTAATTTAATTATATTACTATACACTCGCTCATTTATCCTAAAATTCTAAAATGTACACATTGAATTATATTTTGTATTAATATATCATTTTTATAATTAAATAAAATATACATAACATTTACTAATAAATCAATTCATATCCAATAATTTATCATATTTTGTATCAATCATTTTATATTCAAACCAACAAAGTAAACACCCCCTAATGGGACTCCAAGTATGATAAGGATGACAATATGTCTTAAAAATAAGATGTATCTCTCCCAGCTTGAGAATCACAATTAATATTCCGTGAATGGCCTTGCAGTCGAGTTTCTAATTTGGTGTGAATGATAATCTTCGATAGCAAAAAAAATAATATTGATTCATCTTGTTATTTATATACACATTAATTTTCAATGGTCATATCAGATCAAATAAGACTTGACCTCATCTTTTTGATTGACCGAATGTATGATTTTCTATTTATTTAAAGGAGAATATTGACTGGCTTCTTAACTCCTCTCAAGGTGATTTGAATCAATGATCAATTAGATTTTATATATAGGTAAACACCAACATCATATTTTGTCTTCTCCTAGATGCATGAACTTGATTATTTTTATGCTTGACAATTATGAAATTCGTGAATTAATGCAAGCATAAAAAATAGTCCATAAGATTTACATCATATGTATTATGTATGTGGAATACATATTTTCATTTTGGTGAAAATCAAACTAGCCATAAGGGAGAATTTTTGATCCCTAGTTGAAAATCTGTTTACTTCATGCTCAAAATCGGTCTTGTTTTTTATATTTTTGATGCATACTTTTAGTATCATGTTGTAGAACATGAAAAGATGATCAAAACAATTTATAATTCATAAAAAATGAACTTAAATTGAATAGGGTATGAATTTTTTAAATTTTGGCCAAAAAATTAAATTTTCATTGAAAAATCATGTCAAAAATTTTGTAGGTGCCGGAAATGCTAATGTGACTGACTTTGCAAATGTGTGCAAATATGGTGACCAAGTGGCGCTTCGTTGGCACACACATGGTTTCCAAGTGGCTAAGGTCGCGTTTGGCCGACCTTAATTAAAAAAAAAAGAAAAAATGAGGGAACCCAGCGGCTTGGCGCTGAGCCACAACTCTTGAGGGACAGCTTGCAGTGCGGCTAAGGGTGGGTCTGCATGGAGTTTTTTTTTCTTTGAAAAAATTCAGTAAAAAACCAAAAAATATAAATTTGGCATTCTCGACACCACATTTTTTGTTCGCGCATGCTTCTTCGGCCTATAACATCCATCACTGCTAATGCGTGGCCGATTTTAGTGGGTTTTTTAACTGGTTTAAATTTTTAATATTTGATCTGTTAGAATCCATTGCATTAATTCCAATAAAATTTAGCTAAAATATTTTTTATGCATTAAGGTGCATCCCAAAATATTTTTTTATTTTTGTGGGTTAAATTCTGCATATAGAAAATATGTTCTAATTTCTGTGTGCTTTTATTTGATTAAAATGTTCTACATACGCTTAGATAATTGCTTTTTTTTATGTAATTATTTGTTTTATGGAACTAATATCGAGTTGATACGATATGAATTATATATGTTTTGCATGGATGACATTTGCATTTGGGTGCTCAAGTAAACTAAATATAAGTTGATTTATTATTTTATTAATTTTTAAGATATAATTTGTAGTGATGGTGGTAATATGATATCTCCAATTTTTATTTTTGATTAGATTGATGTAGTAGGCCTTGACTTGATTTATTTTCAAATTATATTTTTTTGAAGAATGTATTGTTTGGGCCATTTTTGGGAGGTCATGTGCCCTTAATTTTATGAGGATATTTTTTATTTTACCACTATGGGCCAAATTATCTCAATATGATGCACCAAAAGTCAATTTGGCCCATATGATACTAAATTTTTGTTATTTATATTGCACAGTTGCATGTAAATATTATTTATGTGGACAATTATTATTTTATCATGATCATAAATTTTTATTATGCCTTTTAACTCAATGGGAGATGATTACTAGTTTGAGTTGCGAAATTTTTGATTTTGCTGGGTATGAAAGATAATAAAGAATCTACAAGGATCTAGAATAAATATGAAATCAATAACAAAATTTGAGCAATTAGTTAACTAATTTAGAGATTTTAGACCTACTCATCAACCTTTTATTTCTAAAGCCAATTGCAAAAGGCACTATCTATCCGATATAGTCTAATTTAAATTGAAACACTTGTAAGACATTAGTTGAGTAACTTTAATTTGTTTATCTTTCATGTAAGAAATAGGACAAATGTTTCTTTTCTTTGTGATGCGATTGGCTTAAGACTGTATTTTTTATCCTTTTTTATTTTTGATATTAGATTTTAAAAATTATATCATGGCATGCGTAGCTAGAGGAGACCTTATTGGCTTACTCGCTAATGCCAACCTCTCTCTATAGAAAATTTTCTAGTGGGAAACCTATTGAAAAATAAAAGAGGGCTACTTATTCTTTAGACCAAGTTCAACTTGTACTATTCGACGAGCAAATTAGATTAACCACATTTATTCTCTTATATATAAGCAATCTTATTCAAAGTTTATTAATAAAATGGTAATCTCTTCATCTTCAATTATTCTTGTCAATTAGATAAAGTCCATAAACTATACATATTTATGAGGTATGGTCATGCATATGATAGCTAACTTTGGTCTTAAGTTTGATCCAAGTCGAGGGTTGATCGAGAATGAAAATCGATAAGCTTAATAAGACTTGCACACACGATGAATGCTTGAAAATATAATGTCTCGCTCTAGAAGCATCGACATAAAGACATTAGTATATGTTTGCGGGTGGTGGTTAGGGAACAAGTATATGAACAACCTTGCAAAGAAATTCCCAATTAATTTGTCGAATAAGAATTTTCTAGTTACGATAGTGCAATAATTAGTCATTAGAATTGATGGACAATTGTACCTTGTGCATAATAAATTGCATGTTGACATATTCTTTAATTGCCTGACAATCACAATGAGAATATATTAAGTGTAACATCTATTGGGTTCGCGTGATTCCAAGATATGAGGAGCAAAAAATTGAAAATTTAATGACAACAAGCCATAACAATTACAGCAGTACCCCGAATTTGATGCGATTTTAACGATCTCGCATTTTCCGACAGTATAATAAAAATAATTAAAATTTTGATTTATACCTATCTTTGCACTTTGACTGTCGTAGGGATTAAAATAATTAATTGCTAGCTGGTTTTCTGAATTTGATTTTCAGGGATCCAAGCGTCTCTCCTCCAAAATAGTCCACACTTTGAACAAGAACACAAAATTAGAATTCCGTTCACAATTCTGATTTCTTTTCTAACCTAGTTTATGGAGTGAATATTAATTCTTGTTATCAACTTGTGATAAAAGAATTAATACTTTGAACAAAAGATGTAATTTTTGTTGGAATAAAGAATAGAGGAGAAAATATTTTTTTTCACTATTTTTACCATGGCTGAAAATTTGAGGACTATTATTGTTCTCTAATTTTCGGCCATCATGTTATATATAAGGGACTCAAAATTTCAAGAGTCCCACTATTGGTATTTTTGGTCTCCTTTTGACTGGTTGAAAGATATTTGGTTTACCTAAAATTTTCCAACTCCCTTTCACATATTTCAAAGATATTTAGGGCCTCTAAAAAATTTTAAACTTTTGAATTTTCATCATTTTTCAACAACCTTTATGGGCCTATTCTAACGGGCTTTTTGAATTGAATTTTGACTTAAAAATAAATCCCACAATTATTTTAATTAATTATTTTAGTCCAAATTTAATTAATTAATCCCATTTAGCCTACCTAATCAAACTAGGCCTAATAAATAATCTCATTATTTAATTGAGTAAATTAATTTGATAATAATTAATTTAATTTATGGATCACATAATTAATTTAATCCAATAAAATAATTTTTTCACTCCAATTGGGCTCTATAATCTTATTAGGTCAAATTAAATAATTTAATTATTTAATTAAATAATTAATTGAACTCATTGAATTAATTTAAACCCCAATTAGTTTATCTCCATTAATTAATTGGATCCAATTTCTTGGATCAATTTCTAAGTTAGAAATATTTCATCTTAAATTTTGTGTGACCCTTTAGGTTTACAATTAAACTAACCATGGGCTTATAATATTTACAACTTATGAATAATAATAATTATTCTAATTAATTAATTCTCTTAAAATTATCTCCTTAATTTCAAGAACCTCATAAGTTAGGAGAAATACCAAACAAGTGTATCATGACTATCTAGACTTAAGTGAAGTAGCGAGTGAACCTATTTTAATTATGAGTATCATAAGGTCTTTCCGTCAATTAATCTCCTGATTGAGTTTAGGGCATGGATTAATAATCAAAATCCTAATTGCTCAATAATTATGGTTCCATTTAAAGTTATTATTGAGTCATGACGAATCATTAGAAAACTTCCATCTAACATTCATCCCACTTTAGTCAAGGACTTCTGAGTCATGAACTATGAAAATATAGAAGATTTACTTATTCTGCCAAATAAGTGACGAATCATTTGTTAGCCATTCATTAACGTTCATAAATATCAATGCTACATCCAACGTACCTTGCTACAACTATAAGGTTGCAAACCCAAGTTCAGGTTGTGTCAAGTAATAAATTTTTGGGAGTTTGAGGTCGATCTATAGGGAAATTGTTAAAAGTTTTCAGATTTATATTTCCTAAAAAATGGGATGAATGTGGTTTAGAATATAAAGAAAAAATTATGCTATAACTAAAAAATCAAAATAATAAAAGCACTGAAGATTAGGGATTCGCTATTGAGTTTCGGATAAAGAAATGATTATTTATTCTTTTAACCTCTTTTAAATGCCACAATTGGAATCCATACATAATGAAGGTTCCAATGAGAAGATGTTATCAAATAGCTCATGCATTAAGGTAATTATGATATTGTCTTAATGTTTGCAAATTATATCTTAACACCAATACTTATTTATGGATCAAGTATTTATGTATACTTTTGTCTATAACAAATCAATGTTTCATATTAGCAATCGGTGGGGTAGAACCGTATAATAAGTTAAATGAACCCAAGTGTTTATTGTGCCATTGAAGATATATAAATCAAGAATCACCACAATGCAAGAAAGGTTTTAACGCCAACACTTATTTATAGGATCAAGTATTTATGCACACCTTTGTCTACAATAAATTAAGGTTTCACATTAGCAGTCGGTGGGGTACAACCGTACAATAAGGTAAATAAACCCAGTATTTGTTGTGCTATTGATGATACATAAAACAAGAATCGCCACTAAATAAGGAGAGTTTCAATCAAAAGGTAAAACAATAGAATAACACACCTGAACATTATGCACCTTTATATACTCTTCCTCCATTAAGAGATTCACCATTTCTCCTCAGCTTAAATGAAATTTAGAAAGATACAATGAAAGTAAAATATACTAAAAAGAGAAGAAAAACTAGAGAATACATTTCTATTACTATTAAAAAACTTACAATACTACTAGAAAATTTAACCTAAAAAAAGACAACAATGAAACTTTTTTTCCCTCTCTAAGGGTTTTTGTGAGTCTCAGTGACATCTATAAGCCACTATTTATAGTAGGAGAGTACCTAAATTGATATTTCCAAATTAACTCTAAATGCACTCCAAATTTACTTCAAATATGTTTTAAATTCATATGTCTTTTTTAGATTTGAATATTGTCACACCTTGTCCTCTATAAAATCTGCTGATTTTGGAAACATGATCAACATAAAAGCTGTGTATTTGTCTGTTACCTTCAGTTTTTAACTTGAATCATCTAATTCCAACCACTAGGGAGAAAGTTATGCTTGATTTATGGATAGATAGATTCCTTCCAATGCACACATTTGGATGAATTTTTAGCTTTAATCATGGTCGAATTGGGTAGAGCTTCTAACAACAAAGTTGTAGTTCTATCTCTTGGCTTTCAAATGAATCAAGGTCCAAATCTATAGGGCTTTTGGACGTGGAGTTATTTTGAAAATATGAAAATTGTATAACTCTGGAAATATGCTATTTTGAATTTAATGCAAGCCCAGTAATTACTTATAAAGTCCAAGTAATTTCTTACACATATATATATATATATATTTAACGACTCAGGTTCCAACCTTCGACTGACTAATCCTGGGAGAGGATGACCTTCCCACTTGGTTCGCGTTTGGGTAAATATAGTGATGCAACCTATACACACTCAGGTCGGATGCTTGCATCAGTTTTCTCCTCCTTCTAGACCCATATACAGTGCGGCAAGGGACCCTCAGAGGGGCGGATATAGGCACGCTATACTCCTGCCACCAAAGGAATTCAAACCTATAATTATCATATTTTCTCCCCCTGTGTCTTATTGTTGCGCCATGCCCTTGGGGGCTCTTGCATATATTTTGATCACATGATAGATTTAGACAAAAATGGCCATTTTCTTCTAATTGTGATACTTTTTTGATCCAATAAAATATTATCTCCCAACTTGCTCATGAAAAGTGTTGCCTTTTTTAGTTTTACTTCGCTCTTTTTGATATCTTTTTGTTCATTGATTTCCTAACACAAAAAAATAATAAAACTATAATATTAACAAGAATAAATGTCACAAACTCCTAAAAATATGCATATATATATAAACAACCTGTGCAATAATATTTATGCATGTGCGTGTATATAACTTTTTTTTCTAGCTAGTTAGTTTTACAAAACATTGATAAAATTAAAGTTTTTCATATTCTGTAACACTGTATATACATAAATAGTTATTTAAACAATAACAAGGTTTATTAAAATCATCACAAATTGAGACTCATTTACAATGGAGTTTTAAAAGTGATATGTAAGATAAAGTCACTAATATAATATAATAGACTGTAAAATAAAAAACACAATCCATAAATAGCCCAACAGATCGTCATCCATATACATTGATTTTTGAAAGCTTGTTGGATCTCTATTGCCAGCCCAGTAAACCAGAGGCCTCAAGTCTCACCTACAATGCATGAACTACATGAGCTAACGCTCAATAAGTAAAAATTATACATGTCCAGAGTATGATAAAAAATCTCATACAACTCATCTCTAAGATATGATGCCAGAACTGTGCCAATTTGAGTACTTAGAAATCAAATAATTTTTATTCAAAATCACTTCATTTAATTGGGCCCTTAGCTTATCTATTATGCACTGGAAAGAGCTTTGCATAATATCAATAATCAAATAACCAATAATGGATTGATACAGTCAAGTGGACCATCATCCTGTGACCCTTGGAGGTACACCCTCTGTCTTCCCCTGTGATCACCTGAGAAGTCTCCCACTAACGGCATTAATCATAACAAAGGTACAATCAGTGGACCATCCTCTTGTGATTACTAAAGATCCACCCCTGCCTTCCTTTGTGATCTACCAAGAAGTATTCTACTTGCGGTACCATAAATATCACATAAGCATGCCTCTCATACCTCTGTGCACTAGTAGTGACCAATAAAAAATTTTATTCATGAAAATCATTTCTCAAATCATATCGTGCATGCAAAAACCTCAACTATGCTCGTATCCCAAGCATACATATGTAAATGCTCATGAATAATGTATTCAATATGGAATAAAAGTCATCTTGCTCTCAACATGTTTCAAGAATCATAAGACTTTTAAAGTACATATTATACTTGTCGTCCAATCAATTTCAACATCATCAATGCATTAGGTATAAATACTTCTAGACGTACTATATTCACGCATTGTAGTTGCAAATTGATCTTTACTTGCCTTTGACTTGGTTGGTGGCTTAGTCTAGATTTGTTTAATGTTTCCCTCTAATATTAGATGTAAAATAGCCTATAATAAGCTTTTACAAACTAGAACCCAATATAGTCCCTCAAATGCTTTCATTTCTCACCTTAGATATATGTAAAAATCATGTAATTGAAGTATTATAACTCTAATAGCATATACCTAATTGTTAGAACTTAATAGCTACATGTTTAGGTTGAAACATGCTAAGTTATCAAATGGGGTAGATTCACATTTTCGTATTTTCTTGTTGTCCAATTTAGTTGCATGATAATTTTGACATTCTTAAGCATATATAACCACTCCCAATTTTTGAACAAACTTAGCTGAATTGTAGAGAAATGTAACCATATTATAGCATTTCCTATAATCACTGATTTACCTCAGCAAAACTAACCCACTTATCACAACACAAAAACTGTAAGTTCTATCATGACAGCCTTGAGTGTCTCTTTAATTATCAAATCATATTTCAATTTATAACCTATCCAAACTTACATACATTACCTAAAATCATATATAAACACATATGGTGAAATATATAGGTTTTAAGTAAGTTATTTTACACACACACACACACACATATATCTTTAAAGACAAAAATAAGAAAGTATACAATTTCTGTCCCTATTGATTTTTATTGTGATTTTACAACTAAAAATCCTTATTTTGTGAATTATAAGACATAAATAACATCCTAACATGATTATAAACAAAAATAGAAGTTTTAGAAATCATAAACCCTCAAATAATTCAAGAATTGGAATCAAAACTTGAGTCAAGCTCACCTATGCACAATTTTAAGTTTCTACTTGTTCCTCCCTTGCTTTCCTTTACTTCCTTCACTCTTTTGTTTACTTGGAAGCAATTGAGAAAAACTTCTAAAAATCAATATGGAGGTTTGGAATGTGAAATAGCTCATAAATGGTCGTGGTTTAATGATATAAATGAAGAAAGGTGATGTGGTATCTTAGGGTGACAAAGCTTGAGGTAGCAAGTGGTGATTCAAATATGATGTTATACACATCTTATGGACCTATAATCTAGTGTTTCTTATTATTTATTTATCTATTTACAACCTATTTTAATTTTTGTATGATAAGATAATAAATTTTACCCTAATTTGTTAATCGTTTATTCAATCTCCAAATCGATTGACATTCGATTCTTAAATGATTGTCCAGTTTGCATTTCTAAAATCATATACATATACGGACCTTGTAATATGACACTTAAAATCACATTATATCAAGTCCAATATCCTAAGTATGTTAATTTATAGATGTATACATTTAAAACACCTTGATCTAATTGCATAGAATCATATAAGCTTACTAGCAACACCTTTAATACTTCCAAAATTATAACATATAGTCTATGAATATCCAATATATTGACCAATGTATTCTTTTTCTTATCTAAATATAGAATTACTTAAATTAGGTTATAGGATCTTGACCACTAACATTATGTGATAACATTAGAGACCTAACAATTAAGAATGTTATATAAGATTCCATGTAGATGTTAATGCAAATTAGCATATAAGTAGTATGTAATTTATGAATCACATTGGTCAAGTGAGTAGTGTGAGGCTTGGATATTACATTTTTCTCTTCTTATTAAAATTTTATCGTCGAAATTTATTTATCGAAAGAGTTCTAGATACTTAACTTTTATATTATTTTTCTTTTCCCAAGTAGCTTCTTCTATTGACTGATTTCTCCATAATGCTTTAACCAATGGGATCTTTTTATTTTGAGTTGTTTTACTTTTCATAGAAGAATCTCTACAAGTCTTTCTGCATCACTCAAATTTGCTTTCAGCTCTATGAGTTCATTCTTCAGAATATGAGATGTATTTGCAATATATTTCCTCAACAGGGATACATAAAATACATTGTGCACTTAAGACATTGATCCAAATAGGTCAAGTTAGGAAGCAATATCTCCAATTCATTCAATAATATGAAATGAACCAATATATTTAGGACTGAGCTTTTCTTTCTTTCCAAACCGCATAATCCCCTTAATTGAAGATACCTTCAGAAATAGTTGATCTCCTATTGTAAATTCTAACATTCTTCTTCCTCTTTGATAAGCATAACTTTTCTATCGGCTCTCGGCAGTCTGCATTCGTTGATGAATTTATATCAAGCTTCTATCATTTCTAGAATCATATTTGGGCCTAAAAGCTTCTTTTCACCAACCTCATCACAATGAACTGGAGATCTATATTTTCTATCATATAATGCTTCATAGAGGGTCATTCCAATAGTAGATTGATTGCTGTTATTATAAGAGAATTCCACTAAAGGTAAAAATTTGCTCCATTGACCATGAAAATCTAATACACAAGTTCTAAGCATATCTTCTACTGTTTGTATTGTTCACTCTGATTGTCCATCAGTTTGGAGATGATATGCAGTACTAAAAGATAATTATGTTCCCAATGCCTTGTGTAAACTATTCCAAAACATAGACAAAACCTTGAAACTCTATCAGAAATAATAGATAGTGGTACACCATGAAGTCTAACCACTTCATGTATATGTATATCTGTGCATAATGATCCATGGAATATGCGAAACAAATTGGAATAAAGTGAGCTGATTTAGTTAGCCTTTCACTGATAACCTAAATAACATCATAACCTTTAACTATTTTGGGTAATCCCAATATGAAATCCATAGTAATTCTTTTCCATTTTCATTCTGGAATAAATAAAGATTACAAGGTTCATGCTGGTCATTGATGTTTTGCCTTTATTTGTTGACATGTTAAACATTGTTCTACAAATTAAGGAACATCTCTTTTTACATCTAGCCACCAGTAATGCGTTACGAAATCTCTATACATTTTAGTAGTTCCTGGATACAATGAATATGGCATTGAATGTGCCTCTACCAAAAGATCTTCTTGAATGTTGCCTACATTAGGTACATATAGTCTCTTTTGGAATCAGAAAATACCATTATCTGATATCTGAATATCAGAAGACTTTCCTGAATTATTATCTTTCATCATTTTAGTAATATATTCACCAACTTGTTGTCCTTGTTGAATTCTATAAATCAGAGTCGGTTGAAGAAATAAAGCTGCAAATTTGGCCTCCACTAATCCCTGTTGCACAATCTCTACGTCCATTTTTGTAGCTCCATTAACTCTGGTTTATGAGTCAAAGCTATAGCTATGGTGTTTTGTGTTGATTTCCTGCTTAATGCATCAGCCACAACATTAGCCTTACCAGGATGATAGTTGATAATACAGTCATAATCCTTCACCAACTCTAACCATCTTCGTTTTCGCATATATAACTCTTTTTGGGTGAAGAAATATTTTAAACTTTTATGATCAGTAAATATCTCACATCATTCACCATACAAATAATGTCTCAATATCTTTAGTGCAAACACCACTGCAGCAAGCTCTAAATCATGTGTAAGATAATTCTTTTCGTACTCTTTAAGTTGTTTGGATGCATATGCAACTACTTTACCATTTTGCATTAATACACATCCCAACCATTTTTTCTAAACATCATTATAAACCACAAAGCCTCAAGTACCTGATGGAATAGAAAGAATAAGAGCTGAAGTTAGTCTCTTCTTCAATTCCTGAATTTTTTTCTCATAAGCATCTATCCATCTAAATATCGCATATTTCCTGGTTAATTGTGTCAAAGGAGAAGCTATTTTGGAGAATCCCTCCACAAATCTGTAGTAATATCCAGCTAAACTTAGAAAACTTCATACTTCTGAAAGATTAGTAGAATGTGACCAACTATTAATAGCTTCTACTTTACTTAGATCTACAGATATTCTTGCTCCTAATATTAAATGTCCCAAAAATACTACTCGATCAACCCAAAATTCACATTTCTTAAATTTAACATATAGTTGTTTCTCTTTCAAAACCTCTAAAACCATTCTTAGATATTCACCATACTCTTCTTTTGTGCTAGAATAAATCAGGATATCATACACAATAACAAATCTATCAAGAAATTTTTTAAATTCCCAGTTCATCAAATCCATAAAAGCTGTTGGAGCATTTGTGCTACAACTTTAAGGTTGCAAACCCAAGTGCAGATTATATTAAGTAATAAATTTCTCGTGAGTCCGAGGTCGATTCACAGGAAAGTTGCTTAAAGAATTCAAGATTATAATTTTTGAAAAAATAGGATTTATGTGAATCAAAATATATGAATAATTAATGTATGCTGTAACTAAAGAAAAACCAAAGTAATAAAAGTACTAAAGATTAAGGATCCATTCTTGAATTTTGGATAGAGAATTATTTATTCTTTTTGCCTCTTTTAATTGCCACAATTGGATTCCACACATAATGAAGGTTCAAATAAGAAGATATTATCAAATAGCTCATGCAATAAGGTAATCATGATATTGTCTTAGTATTTGCAAATTATCTCTTAACACCAACACTTATTTATGGGATCAAGTGTTTATGCACACATTTGTCAATAACAAATAAAGGTTTCCTATGTGCAATTGGTGGGGTAAAACCGTACAAGAAGCTAAATGAACCCAGATAATTGTTATGCCATTGGAGATACATAAATCAAGAATCACCACAAAATAAGTAGGGTTTAGATCAAAACTCAAAATAATAGTACAACATATTTAAATATTTTATACCCTTATAACCGTTCCTTTTCCTCCATCAGAGGTTCACACTTTTTTCTTAACAAAATGAAATTTAAAAACACACAATAAAAGTAGGAAAGACTAAAAATAGAAGAGAGATTAGATAATGTATTTCTATTACTACTATAAAACTTATATTACTAGAAAACATATATACTAGAAAACTTAGCCTAAAGAAACCCTTAACCCCCCACCCCTCTTACAAGCTTAATACATAACTTATTTATAGTACTTGGAGTATGCTAAAAGTCAAATAAATAATGAAGGAGTTAATCAAGTGGTATGTTAGTTGGCAAGAGTTGGTAAGTCATTACACCAAGTTCTCAAAATTCTTACCTAACAGAATGAATTGCATTTTTAGATCAGATACAATTAGATTTTGAAGATAAGTAAAGAATTTAGAGATTTTGGTTTCGATATATTTTTATATATCATTTGTCAAATTTAGCTATCGAATGAGGATGATATGGTTAAATTACCAAATCATGTCTAAGAGTCATCCTTTAATTGTAGCAACACCTTGCAATATATGTTTTTACCATTTTGACACATTTTCTCACCATCTTATTTTCATAAAACTTTTTTATTTACTCTTGTGTATGACATATCCAAATTTCAACCCAAAATAAATTTGGGCTTAAAAGATATGACCAAATTGGTCAAATAAGTCAATATTGGGCTGAACTCTGATCCGAATTTTGGTGATCCATTTTGTGTAACCAATTGGATGAACTTTATGCTATAATCAAGACTCAATTGGGCTGAGTTTTCTATAGAAAGGTTGTAGTTCTATCCCTTGACTTTCAAATGAAATAAGATTCAGGTCTATAAGGCTTTTGATCATGAAGTTACGCTTAAAATACAAAAACTGCACAAGTTTAGAAATATGCTTCTTTTGAACTTTTTATATCATTGATTCCCTAACACAAAATATTAATAAAATAATAATATTAAAAAGAATAAATCAAGAAAAGTATAAATGATTTGTTAAAAAAATATGTCAAAATATGCACTTATCAAATTCCTCCACACTTAACCCTTGTTTGTACTCGAGGAAGTCTAAAAGAAACCTAAACTAATCCACTTTCATAGGAAATCACAATTACATTTAGCATATGCAATGAGCCTTTAAACCCCTAGGTGGCTCATAGAGGATAAGTTATAGTCTCATGAGGGTTTCCAGTAGTGATTCCCATAAATATCTATAATAACTATCTTTCAACTATTATTTTCAGGATATGATAAAGTAATATAGAAATAAATCAAACAAGCATTGAGTTTAACTCTTATCATTCAAAAATTAATATATTTACACAATAAGTATACTCAAGTGTGAGTGTGGACAGTTAATGTCAATAATAATGAAACTACACATGCTTCAAACAAGTGAATTCTCATAAAACCTTACAAAAACCATCACTCAATTTCTAATGAAAAAATTAAACATCATAAGCTATTCCTTTGGTGCAAATCTGCACTACAATAAAGGTATGACATGAAATCAAAAGGTTTTCAACAAAGGTTGTAATGGGGTCAAATGTTAGTGATGTGGTTAAAAAAAAGGATAGGATGCAACAAAAGTACTAAAAATTTCATAGAATTAGAGATAGAGAGTTTATCGATGAAAAATTCTTAAACTCCACAAATTTCAACACTGGGGTTTATTGTTATTGAATTAGACCCCTCTTCATCTTTTTTTTTTCATTTTTTTTTCATCTTGTAACATCCCATTTTTAATTACAACTTATAATAATTTTAGCACTTTGCATTTTTTTAGAGAAACCCCCCTACACTTATCTTCAACTCCAACCTAAATTTCTTTTGTAAGTTTACTCTATTAATGGAATATATCTTAAACTCCAAATCATTTTTAGAACAAGGGTTGGATAATAGTGTATTTAGGCCAAGTAAAAAAATACGGTTATAAAAAAAATATTTATTTATTGAAAGGGTCAAAATGACTTACTAGGGGAATGTTCTCTTAGAACATTACATGGGGAACAAGCCAATTTAGCAATGGTGCTAGAAAGCCTAATGCCTTAATCATTTTTCTAGTGGTGCACTATCAGTCGTTCGCCTAGACAGACCAAAAGAAAAAGTTCTAATACTCAACCCCTACATGTTGAAGATCTAAGTGATGACTCGATTGAGGGCATAAGAATTTCCTATTTTGACATGATTGAGTTCACACTAAATAACATAACTATTTGTGCAAAAAAAAAATATTTGAGTATAATTATCACAAAAAATATATTAACCAAATAACAACATCAAAATTCAGAACAACACCCATCATCAATCAAACCACATTATTCATGTTTAATTTTAATAATTGAAGTTGGAAGAACCTCTATGACTCAAAAAAATAAAAAAAATTGGTAATTCACAAACTTTTGTTAAAAACTGCACAAACTTGTCATGTTATGCAAAAAATAGGGATGCGTCTAAAGAATGTTATAATTACCCTTTACTTTGGCACCATTTTTTCATGATCTCAACAGACCCATAAGAAAACACGCTTGATTTTTTTTTAAAATAAAATACTAGAAAAACATACATTGAATACGCAAGTCTTGATAATAACTATCTCTCCCCCCAACCTAATCGAGACATTATCCCCAATGTAAAAAATAGATAGGAAAGTAGAGTTTAAAAGATATCACCTGAAGTGTGGCTAAAAAATATAAAGTCAAAACAACATAAAACACACACTATTAGATGAAACTGTTAACAATTAGTATTACAAACTGAGAGTCAAATTCAATTTGTATTTTTGAACATTGTTCCTATTGGACCAATCCATATAGGCCAAGGCTGGATCAGGTTCTGGCACATATGCTAGAAGTTGATCAATCAACTGGTTAGGTGTCGGAGCAGAAATGAAGATTCTTCTCGCAGATAGTGAAATAAAAACTTTTTTCATAGCATGATCTACAAAAGATACCAAACCATCATAAAAACCATTAACATTAAGAATACATATAGATTTTTGGTGAATGATGAGTTGTACCCAAGAAACAACTTGGAATAATTCCTGTAGTGTACCAAAATCGCCAAGTAGAATGATGAATGCATCTGCATTGTTTAACATGTTAGGCATTCTGTCCTGAATGTGTGACACTTTTAGCTCATCTCCGATAGTCATACCTATGATATTTTGTACTGTTAAAGATTTTGGGATAACTTCCAAAACTTTGACTCCTCCTATATAAGTAGAAATAGCAACACTCCCCATTAACCCTAAACTGCCTCCCCCATATACTAAATGAATTTTTCTTTTTACTAAAGTTCTGGCAAGGTTATTGGCTGCCCCTATAAACTCATCATTTTTTCCTAGATTAGATCCACAAAAGACACAAATGCAATTGAATTTGCGAGTCGAAAAAACTTCTATTGTTTTATTTTATTTTTTATTTTTTTTAAAATCATTTTTTTTTTTGAAAACAAGGTACTATTTATTAAGGTGTGAACAGAGAATGCATTTAGTTCACATCTTTTTATTTTATCAGAAATGTTGAAAATAAGGACGCAAAATTTAAAAATTACCTACTTACACGTTAATGTACATGTAGTTGTAATTGTGGCTCGTATCTTTATCTGGTTTTACATCCAGTAGCGGCTTAAACACCCTCTATGGGTCGAGAATATGCTTCCCATCTAGTTTTCTTATAAACTGGCAAACAGGGTTTTTTAATGTCAGATTCTCAAAACTATAAAATTCATATTCATTTCGAAAGCGATCCCATAAATCAAGAATTACAAATTGTACCAATCCACATGAATGTATCTCAAGAGTTAAAATAATATGATCTAAAGACCCACTCAATCCATCCATAATGAATTTAAGTTTATCTTTTTGATTTTTAGAGACCATTCCTAAAGGACGACAATTTGTTTTGCAAGTTTATATAGCACAATTGTGACAAACTTTTATTTTTTTTTATCCTTCGTTCTTTTGAATATGTGCTTTTGTCAAACCAGGCATGTATCTACTAAGCAAATCTAAAAACTCATGTGAAAACTCACCTACTCTTACCTTTGCTTCAATTATCTATCGTATGTCCTTCGGGATGCCCTTGTGCATAAGCATCTATAGGGAAGTTGCATGAACAATTCAGGATTATAATTCTAAAAAAATAGAATTTATGTGAATAAAATTATATGAACAATTAATGTATGCTGTAATTAGAAAAAAAACAAAGTAAAAAGTATTGAGAATTAGGGATCCACTCTTGAGTTTTGGATAGAGAAACGGTTATTTATTCTTTTACATCTCTTAATTGCCACAATTGAAATCTATACATAACGAATGTTCCAATGAGAAGATATTATCAAATAGCTCATGCAATAAGGTAATCATGATATTGTCTTAATATTTGCAAATTATCTCTTAACGTCAATACTTATTTATGGGATCAAGTATTTATGCACACCTTTGTCAACGATAAATCAAGGTTTCGCATTAGCAGTCAGTGGGGTAAAATCATACAACAAGTTAAATGAATCCAAGTATTTATTATGTCATTGGAGATACTTAAATTAAGAATCACCACAAAACAAGTAGGGTTTAGATCAAAACTCAAAATAATAATATAACATACTTAAATATTTTCTACACTTATAACCGTTCCTCTTTCTCCATCAAGAGGTTTACCATTTTTCCTTTGCAAAATAAAATTTATAAAGATATAATAAAAGTAGGAAAGACTAAAAATAGAAGAGAAACTAGAGAATGCATTTCTATTACTGCTATAAAACTTATATTACTAGAAAATATACATACTAGATAATTTAGCCTAAAGAAACCCTCAACCCTCACTCCCCCCACATCTTACAAACTTAATACATGGCCTATTTATAGTACTTAGAGTATGCTAGAGGCCAAACAAATAACGGAGGAGTTAATCAAGTGTTATGCTAGTTGCTTGCCAAGAGTTGGTAAGTTATTATACCAAGTTCTCAAAATTCTCACCTACCTGATTAAATTATATTTTTAAATTCAATATAGTTAGATTTTGATGATGAGTAAAGAACAAAAGTTGTATATCTTTCAGTGCTGATATATTTTCATATATCATTTGTTAAATTTAGCTATCGAATGAGAGAGATATGATCAAATTACCGAATCATGTCCAAGAGTCATTCTTTAACAGCAACAACACATTGAAGCCTATGTTTTTACTATTTTGACACATTTGCTCACATCTTATCTTCAACAAACTTGTTTATATACCTCTTATGTATAACATATCCAATGTTTAGCCCAAAAAACTTAAGAGATATGACCCAATTGGTCAAATAAGTCAATATTGGGCTAAACTCTGATTTGAATTTTGGTGATCCATTTTGAGCAACCATTTGGACGAACTTTCTACTATAATCAAAACTGAACTGGGCTGAGCTTCTAATAGAAATATTGTAGTTCTATCTCTTGGGTTTCAAATGAAGTAAGATTTAGGTCCATAAGGTTTTTGTCCATAAAGTTATGCTAAAAATACAAAAAACTGCACAAGTATGGAAATATGCTTTTTTTGATCTTTTTATATTCATTGATTCCCTAATACAAAATATTAATAAAATAATAATATTAACAAGAATAAAACAAGAAAAGTATAAATGATTTGATATAAAAATATGTCAAAATATGCACTTATGAATTTGTCAACCCAAATGGCATCACCAAAAATTCATAATCTTTATAGCTTGTGCTAAATGTTGTCTTAGCGACATCATCCTCTTTTATTTTCAGTTGATGGTATCCAAATCGTAGATCATCTTTTGAAAATCTAGATGCACCTTAGAGCTGATCAAATAAATCTTCTATTCTAGGTAGAGGATACTTATTCTAGATTGTAACTTTATTTAAATCTAGGTAGTCTATATACAGTCGCATTGTACCATCTTTCTTACCTACAAGTAAAAGTGGTGCACCCTATGGTGAAAAGTTGGGTCTGATACAATATTTATCCAATAATTCATGTATTTGTATCTTCAATTCTTTCAACTCAGTTGATGCCATTCGGTATGGAGTTTTAGATATTGGATGTGTTCCTGGATTTAGTTCAATGACAAACTCTATCTCACGGTCTGGCGGTAATCCAGGAAGGTTATCAGAAAATACTTTTGGATACTCCCAAACAATTATCACTTTATTAAGGATTGGATGGTGTTGTTCTTCAATGCTCATAACACTTACCAAGTATGCTTCACAACCACTATCCAATAATCTTTGTGCTTTAATGCTGATATAATCGGGAATTTGAAAGTTTTTATGATTCCAATAAAGGTGAATGATTCATCTCCAAGAGATTGAAAAGTCACTGCCTTTCTTTAACAATCGATAGTAGCACGATACTTTGACAATTAATCCATACCCAAAATCATATCACAGTCATTTATGGCCAATACAATTAAATCATCATAGAGTTCTTTATTTTCAATGAGAATAGCACAATCTCTTAAAATAAGTGTGTAGCTCCAAAATCAAACAATACAAATGTTGGGGTACTAAAGATAGAGAATTTACCTATTACCACTAGTGATGGTAAAGACTCTAGCGACACTTTTATTTGTCTTGTTAGATTTGGATTATTTGGAAATACTCTGTTAATATGTCCAACCTTCCTACTAGACCCGACCACGGGCTGGGTCCAAACTAGACCTAGCCTGTGGACCCATAATCGACCTGTGTGTTCACGGGCCAGTTACGGGTCCAGGTACCCCAGACCCGTGGATCTTTTGGTTCGACCCGACATGAACTGTAGGGTCGGATCGACGGTTCAAGGCAAAAAAAAATAAAAAATTCCGTTGGCAACAACTAAATGAAAATTGGTAATGGTTAAATGACTGTTGCCAATGGCCATTTGGCCGTTTCTTTAAAATAAAATTATTTTTTTATTATTTTAAATTTTCCCTTATTAATACCTATTCACTCTTCATTTTTTTTTTCATACTTCAACTCTCAAATCTCAATTTTCTAATTCTCTACTCTCAATTATTCATTCTCATTTCTATATTCTATACTATTTCAATTTAAATCTTTTTTTATATTTTATTTCTTTCATCTTCAATTATTCATTATTCAATTCTATATACTAAATTTTTATCATTTATCAAAAAATGATCAGTTCAAGCAACATAGGTAAATGAAAGATGCCTGCAACCGACGAGCAACTAAGGCTCAACATCGATTATAAAGTTGAGCTGAGTAATGAAAAACAAACTCACTTATTTGCTATTCAAGAAATAATGAGTGATGCTCATACTCGATTTACTTCATCTCTCAAATCCTTTATTTTTACAAAATATTTTGATAAAGTGATACTTCCAAATAGAGAGATGCGAGCAAAGTATAAGTATTGTTTGCAATCTTATAAATTTCTATCCAGAGGCAGTTCTGGATCCTGAAGAAGAAATGTGGAGAAGAAGCATCCGGTGGAATTTGGAATGATCATACCCAAACTCAAATGTCGTCGTTCACATCTTCCGACGGTAGTGGAGGTAACGATCCTTTTTTATTAAATATAATGATGTTAGATGTAGAGAAAATTTAGCTAGATTTATTTCTATTGAAAATTTTAGTTTTAGTTTTGCAAATAATTTTTTTTTAATGAATTAATTCAAACAACATATAATCCGTGGCTAAACATGTTCCACGAACCACACTAACACGCCATTTAAAAAAATTATAATAAAACTAAAAAAAATTAAAAGAATTATTGAACAATTTAAATAATAAAATTTCTTTATGTAGTGATATTTGGAGTGGTCATTGGCAAATACATTCATATATGGGTATTATATATCATTGGATTGATGATTCTTGGACACTTCAAAAAAGATTACTTGCATTTAGAGTTTTTAATGGTATACACATAATGACAAATATTTCACTAATTATATTTTTAATATTAGAATAATATAATTTAGTTAATAATTTTTTTTAATATTATTTGACAATGCTATAACTAATAATACTAGTATTGGTGATCTTAAAGTTGCATGTGAACCATCAATTGGTGGTAAATTTTTTCATATTAGATGGATATATCATATTTTAAATTTATGTGTACAAGATTTCTTAAAAGATTTAGATAATCAACTTAAACCAATTATACAAGTATTTTCTTATTTATGGACGCATCCACATATTAATGAACAATGGTTTAGATTTTGTAAAACCAATGGTGTGAGGCCTAAAAATTTCCACAGGATGTTCCATCCTATTGGAATTCAACGTATAGTTTATTAGAAGAATCTATCGACTATAAAGATTTATTATGTAAATTATTTTTACAAATTGTTATTATTCATTTCATTTATATCCACATCATTGGAAAATATGTGAAAAAAATTATAATATTTTAAAAATATTTAATGATTCTATTTTATAATTATCTAATATTTATTCTCCAACTTCTCATGTGGTATTATTAAATTATTGTAATATTACATCAATTTTATATGAAAACATTAACTCGAAAATGAAAATTTAGTAAATTGTGCTTTACCAATACAGTTGAAATGGGAAAAATATTTTTTTAAAATTTTAGATATTAATTTAATTACTGTTGCTTTTTATTCTAGACTTAAATTAGATGGTTTACAAGACATGTTATTAATTTATTACAATGTTTTAAAATGTAATGAAAATGATTATACTCTAGATATAGAAAATATTATATTTAAAGTGAGAACACTTTTAAATAAATTTTATAATGAATATAGTTCCAAATATGACTCACAATTAACTCAAGTTGATATACATAGAACTAGTAGTAGTAGTAGTTTTAGGCTTATGATAGCACAAGTTTTACTTAAGGAATGGACTAAACATCCTCGAGGATCCTCAAGTTTCAACTAGGAACTTGAGAGTTATTTTAATATTTCATTTGAGTTTAACAACACAAATGACGATGGAGAGTTCGATATTTTGTGATGGTGGTCACAAAAGGAGCAAATGTATCCAATTTTATCTATAATGGCGAATTAGATACTTGCTTCACTTGCTTCAATCGTTGTAGTGGAACAAGTCTTTAATACGGGAGGCAATATATTGAATGAGAAATGCTCAACATTGTCTCTCGATAATTTAGAAGTCCAAGCATATCTTGATGATTGGATCAAGGCATCTGTAAGAAAACAAGGTCAATCAAATTTGGAAGTAGATCAAGATGAGGACGCATATGGAACAATGACAGGAATGAGTGGGAGTGATTGAGTCATGCCACTTTCTAAGGTAAGAGAACTACATGTGCTTTGATTCAGGATACGTAGGCAACTTAAATTTAAGTTCAAGTCCTTTTTTATTTTTAAAATAGTTTTTAATTATTTAATATATATTTTAGCTAATATTTTTTTTTAAATTTAAGTGCAAATTTTTTATTAAAATTTAAGTTTAAACTTTAAGATTTCAAGTTGATCATTTTTTTTACATTTATTATAATTAGAATATTTGATACTTTAAATTTTAGATAATTTTTTTTTCAAATTTAAGTCAAAGTTTATTCATTAAGTTAAAAAATTAATGATATTTTTTTTGAAATTTAAGTTAAAAATTTCATTCAAATTTAAGTTTAAAATTTCAAACCCTTGTTTTTGTTTTATAAAAGTTGTAGTTTCATAGAATTAATGGTTAGTTAAAAATGTACAAATTTTCAAAACATAAGGCAAAATTAAAAAATAAAAATAAAAAATTAAAGGATTGGACCCAAAACTGGCTCGCCGGTTCCAAAATCATAACCGTAACTGTCCTTATTGATTATGGGTAAGGGTCGGGATTTTTTAGAACTGTGGAACTGGCGATTTTGAATCATAATCGGCAGTTTCAAACTGTAATCAACAGTTCCTGAATTTTGGTCAGGTCTACTTCCCACACATAAAGCAGGTTCTAGTCTCCGTCGAGTAGACTCCACTGTGCTGACCACCATATTTAGGACAAGAAGATTGGACATCGGTGCTTTAACTTGATCAATCTTTGTACACTTACTCTGATCCCAATGTTGTTGCCCTTGTCTTGGTTGGAAATTAGATTTTTGATTCTACATTTGAAATGGTCTATTCTTTTCATTTCAAACCCATCGTTGCCCTTGTCCTTACTTAAATTGGCGTCGAATCTCCTGAGCACAGGAAATTCTAAGTTCAACTTGTTCTACCACTAAAGCTTTCTCAGCAATTTGTGAGTATGTCACTCCTTGTATTCCTGCCATATTCACATATCTATATAGCTCTGGTCTCAATTTTCAATGCATCAGTGTTGACCATATGTGTGGTAAATCTGGATAGCTGGTCAAACTTACGAATATATTCTCCAACTATCATAATTCCCTACCGTAGTTGTATAAATTCATTCATCTTCATTGTACGAACTGGAGCTGTGAAATATTTATTTTGAAACAACTATTTGAATCTATCCCAAGTCATGACAGTAGTATCTTCGATGTTCCTCATTATATCCCACCAATGTCCAGCACTACCTTGAAGTATAAATTATGCAAACATCATTTTTTCTTCTTCTTAAACTCCACAATACTAAAACATATTTTCAGGAGTTTTCAACCAATCTTCTTCAACTGTAGGATCTAATGCATCCTCAAACACCGGTGGGTTTAGTTTTTTGAATCTTTCCCTAACTATCTCCACCTGTTCTACTCGAGGTTGTGGTTGAACCATTTCAGCCCTTGGGTTGTCCACCCATATCCCTCTTTTGGATGAGTTGTTGAATTTGTTTTTGAAGCTCTGTAAGTCGATTAATGATAACATCATAATCATTATTCAGAATAAGTGTCTCATCTCCTGGGGTTCTGGCTCCACTACTACTACTTTCACCCTTTGTTCTCACCATGACTACAATACCATTTTTTTATAACAAATTTTATAACAAATGGCCAATATAATTCATGAAATATATAATGCATTATAACATAAAATAAAACTTACTGCATGGTTGTGCTCCACAAGTTCCCAGATCATGTATATGGATAGTTTATAGAATCAAGACCTGGGCTCCGATAACACTATGTCACAACCTCCCAAAAATATGTATACATATATATATAAACAACATATGCAACAAAATTTGTGCAGATGCGTGTGGATAACTTTTTTTCCTAGCTAGTTAGTTTGACAAAACATTGATAAAAGTAAGTATTTTTATATCCTGTAACACTGTGTATACATAGATAGTTATTTGAACAATAACAAGGTCTATTAAAATCTTCACAAACTTACTCATTTACAATGGAGTTTTGAAAGTGATATACAGGATAAAGAAACTAATATAATACAATAGACTATAAAATCAAAAGCACAATCTATAAATAGCCCATCAGGTCGTCATCCATGTACATTGATCTTTGAAAGCTTGTAGGAACTCCACTGTTAGCCCAGTAAACCAGAGGCCTCAAGTTTCAACATGCTCACCTACAATGCATGAATTATATGAGCTAACGCTCAATAAATAAAAATCATGCATGCCAAGAGTATGATATAAAATCTCATGCAACTCATCTCTAAGATATGATGTTAAAACTGTGTCAAATTTGAGTACTCAAAAATCAAAGAATTTTTATTCAAAATCACTTCATTTTATTGGGTCCTTGGCCTATCTACTATGCACTCGAAAGAGCTCTGCATAATATTAATAATCAAATTGCCAATAATGGATTGATACAGTTGAGTGGACCATCATCCTATGACCCCTGGAGGTAAACCTTCTGTTTTCCCCTATGACCACCTGAGAAGTCTCCCACTCGCGGCATTAATCATAACAAAAGTACAATCAGTGGACCATCCTCTTGTGATTACTAAAGGTCCAACCCTGTCTTTCCTTGTGATCTACCAAGAAGTATCCCACTTGCGGTACCTAAAATATCATATAAACATTCCTCGCATGCCTTAGTAGTAACCAATAAACATCTTTATTCATGAAAATCATTTCTCAAATTATATCGTATATGCAAGAATTTCAACTATACCCATATGACATGTATGCATATGTAAATGCTCATGAATGGTGTATTCAATATGAAATGCAAGTCATCTTGCTCTCAATATGTTTCAAGAATTATAAGACTCTTAAAGTACATAATATACTTGCCATTCAATCAATTTCAGTATCATCAACACATTAGGTATAAATACTTCCAAATGTACTATGTTCACGCATTATAGTTGCAAATTGATCTTTACTTACCTTTCACTTGGTTTGTGGTTTAGTCTGGATTTGTTTAGTGTTCCCTTCCAACCTTAGATGTAAAATAGCCTGTAATATTACCCTACATCAAGCACTATTTCCAATTTGGCTAGTTGAAAGCACAAAATCTTATACTAAAATTTTAAACACCAAGTTATCTAGGTAACAATCAAGCTTTTACAAACTAGAACCCAATATAGTCCCTCAAATTCCTTAATTTCTCATCTTAGATATATGTAAATATCATGTAATTGAAGTATTATAACTCTAATAGCATGTATCTAATTGTTAGAACTTAATAGCAACATGTTTAGGTTGAAAAATGCTAAGTTATCAAATGGGATAGATTCACATTTTTATATTTTCTTACTGTCTAATTTAGTTGTATGTAGAGAAATGTTCAATTTTTACTACACTTAGCTAACATGTCGAGAAATGTAACCATATTATAGAATTATCTAAAATCACTGATTTACCTTAGCAAAACCAGCCCAATTATCACAACACAAAAAACTGTAAGTTCTATCATAACAATTTTGAGTCTCTTTAAATACCAAACCATATTTCAATTTATAACCTCTCCAAACTTACATACATCACCTAAAATCATATATAAACACATAGGTTTTAATTAAGTTATTATACATATATATAGCTTTAAAGACAAAAATCAGCAACTATACAGTTTCTGTCCTTAGTGATTTCTATTGTGATTTTACAACTAAAACTCCTTCTTTTGTGAATTATAAGACAATAAATAACATCATAACATGATTATAAACAAAAAAAATAGAATCTTTAGAAATCATAAACCCTCAAATAATTAAAAAATTGGAATCAAAACATGAGTTAAGCTCACTTATACATAATTTTAAGTTTCTACTTGCTTCTCCATTGCTTTCCTTTACTTCATTATTTTGTTTACTTGGAAGCACTTGAGAGAAACTTCTAAAATTAAATAAGGAAGTTTGGAATATGAAATAGTTTAGAAATGATTTTTGAATGTGGTTCAATGATAGAAATGAAGAAAGGTTGAGGTGGTAGCTTGAGGCGACAAAGCTTGAGGTGGCAAGTGTTGATTCAAATATAACGTTATGCACACCTTATACAGTTCTAATATAGTTTTTTTCATTATTTATTTATCTATATACAACCTATTTTAATTTTCTTATGATTGGATAATAAATTCTACCTAATTTCTTAATCGTTCATTCAATCTCTAAACTGATTGACATCCAATTCTTAAATGATTGTCTAGTTTGCATTTCTATAATCATATACATATATGAACCTTGTAATATGATACTTAAATCACATTATATCATATCCAATATACCAAGTATGTTAATTTAAAGATGTATACTTGTAAAAACTTTGATCTAATTGAATCGAATCATATAAGCTTACTAGTAACACCTTTAATAGTTCCAAAATTATAACATATAGTCTATAAATATCCAATATATTGACCAATCTATTATTTTTCTTATCTAAATGTAGAACTACTTAATTAGGTTATAGGATCTCGACCACTAACATCATATGTTAGCATTAGAGGTCTAGTAGTTAAGAATGCTATACAAGAGGTTATGTAGATGTTAATGCAAATTAGCATATAAGCAGCATGTAATGCATGAATCATATTGGCCAAGTGAGCAGCATGAGGTTTGGGTATTACAATAAACCAAAAAAAGTATAAAGGATTTGATACAAAAATATGTCACAATATACACTTATCAAATTCTCCACACTTAACCCTTGCTCATCCTTGAGCAAACTTAAAAAAAACTAAACTAATCCACTTTCATAAGAAACCATAATTGCATTTACCATATGCAATAAGCCTTTATACCCCTAAGTGGCCCATAGAGGACAAGTTATAGTATCATGAGGGTTTCCAGCGATGATACCCACAAACACTTATAATAACTAATTTTTAACCATTATTCTCAAGAAGTTACAAAATAATATGGCAATGAAATCAAACAAGTGTTGAATCTAGCCCTTAGTCATCAAAAGTCAATACATTTCTATAATAAGTATACTCAAGTCTTTGTCTATTTACTTTGAATACATTATCATTTCTAGGATTCTCAATGTCAATCGTCTCATAAGAATATATCTCTTTAAAAAGAAAAGGACCACACCATCTTGATCTCAATTTTTCAGAAACTAAATGCAATCGAGAATTATAAAGCAAAACCATTTGACCAACCTCAAATGTTTTTCTTGAAATTTTATTATCATAAAATTCTTTGATTCTTGTTTTGTGAATTTTAGAATTCTCATATGCATCATTTATCAATTCTTGAAGTTCATTGATTTGCAATTTGCGGAATTTTGAAGCTTTATCAAGTTTGAAGTTAAACATTTTGATTACCCAATAAATTTTATGTTCAAGTTCAATAAGTAAATGACAAGTTTTTCCATAAACTCCCCTATAAAGAGACATGCTTAATGATATTTTAAAAATAGTTCTATATGCCCAAAGTATATTGTTAAGTCTAAGAGACCAATCTTTATGATTTGGGTTAATCATCTTTTTCAAAATTTATTTTATCTCCCTATTTGTAAGTTTAACTTATCCATTTGTCTGAGGGTAATAAGGGGTAACAACTTTATGTATGATTCCATATTTTCTTATTAGAGTTCTAAAAATATTATTACAAAAATATTTTCTCCCATCACTAATAATGGATTGAGGAATACTAAACCGATTTAAAATATTATATATCAAAACTTTATCACTATTTTGTGATCATTGTTTTGATAGGGAATTGTCTCGATCTATTTGGAGGCATAATCTATGGTGACCAATATGTAAATAAAACCAAATGATAATGAAAATGGTCCCATAAAGTCAATATCCGAGTAGTCAAAGATTTCAATAACTAGGATAGGGTGTAGGGGCATCATGTTTTGCTTTGAAATGGATCCCAACTTTTGAAAAATTTCACAACTTTTGCAAAATGTGTAAGTATCTTTGAAAATAGTTGGCCAATAAAATCCACATTGCAAGATCTTTGCAACGGTTTTCTTGTCGAAAAGTGACCACCATATGCTTATGAATGACAAAATTTAAGAATATTACCTTTCTCAATATCAGGTACGTATCTCCAAACGATTTGATCAGGATAATATTTGAATATGTATGGATCATCCCAATAAAAGTTCTTCACCTCGGTTAAAAACTTCTTTTATCTTGGGTATTCCAATATGGTGGCATCTTTCTTGTCACAAGAAAATTAATAATGTCAGCAAACTAAGGTAAAATAGAAATATTAAATAATTGTTCATCACGCAAAGTGTCATTAATAGGTGTGGTTTGAAATGAGTCATCACAAACAAGTCTTGACAAATAATCAGCCACTATATTCTCTACTTCTTTTTTATCTCGAATCATAATGCTGATTTTTTCGAGTATGATAATCCACCTAATCAGTTTAGGTTTGACATCTTTTCTTGATAAAAAATATTTCACAACTGCATGATCACTGAAAATAATAACTAGTGAGCCAACAAGATAAGATCTAAATCTGTCTAATATAAAAACTATAACACGTAATTATTTTTCAGTTGTTGAATAATTCAGTTGAATACTATTCAAAGTTTTACTTGAATAGTAAATGACAAATGATTTTTTAATTTTTTTTTTGTCCTAAGACAACTTCAACAGCATAGTCAATGGCATCACACAATATTTCAAAATGTAAAGTCCAATCTGGAGGTTGCATGATTGGAGCAGATGTGAGCATGCTTTTAGGCTTAATAAAAACATTTTCACAATTTTTGTTCCATTAAAAAATAATGTATTTTGTTAGAAGATTATACAAAGGTTTATATAATATATTAAGATCTTTGATAAATCTTCTATAAAAACCAGCATATCCTAAAAAAGATCTTACCTCCTTCACACACTTTAGTATTAGCAAATTGACAATTAACTCGATTTTAAATTTATCTACTTCAATACCTTTTGATGAAATAATATGTCCAAGAATAATACCAGTTGTTACCATGAAATGACATTTTATCCCAATTGAGTACAAGGTACTTTTCTTCACACCTGATCAAAACCTTTTCTAAATTAGATAAGAAATCATAAAATGAATTACCAAAAATAGAAAAAATATCCATGAAAACTTCAAGAAAACATTCAATCACTGAAAATAATAAGCATGCATTGTTGGAATGTAGTTGGTCCATTACATAATCCAAAAGACATCATTCGATATGTAAAAATACCTAAAGGACACGTAAAAGTAGTTTTCTCCTGATCTTCAAGTATAATTGCAATTTGATTATATCTAAAATATCCATCTAAGAAGCATTAACATTCATGTACCACAACTCTCTCTAAGATTTGATCTATGAAAAGTAATGGAAAATGATTTTTTCTGGTAACTAAGTTAAGTTTTCTATAGTCAATGCACATTCGCCAACCAGTAATAGTCCTAGTTGGAATTAATTCATCATTCTCATTCTTAACTATAGGAACTCCAAATTTCTTTGGTATAACTTGAGTAGGACTTACCCATTTATTGTCAGAAATAGGGTAAATGATTCCATTATCTAAAAGTTTAATGACTTCATTTCTCACTACTTCTTTCATATTAGGATTTAGCCTTCTTTGCATTTATGTAGAAGGTTTAGCACTTTTATCTAGATAGATGTTAGTGTGAAAATTAAAGAACTAATACCTTTAGCATCAACAATAGTCCACCCTAAAGCATTCTTATGTATTTTTAGAGTTTCAATCAACTTACCTTCTTGGAATGCATCAAGTTTGGAAGAATTTATTATTAAAAAAATCTCATTCTCACCCAAAAAAGAGTATTTCAAATCAAATGACAAATATTTCAAATCAATCACGGGAGCTTTAATATTTGATGAAATAGATTGTACTATTGATGATGAAATTTCTTCTAACCTTGAATTCCAAAAATATTTTTCTTTTACCTGCAAAAATTCAGAGAGAGTATTAGAATCTATCCTTTTACAAATATTTTCACTTTCAAACTAAGTTTCCAGAGGATCAAAGAAATTAGTGAAAGTAAAATATTCGTAAACACTTCAACTGAATCCACTTCTTGTACTTTGACATTTTCTATAGGTTGCTTACAAATATTAATCACATTTAGTTCCAAAGTCATATTTCCAAAAAATAACTTTATAATACCATTCCTATAATTAATCAGAACATTTGAAGTTGCAAGAAAAGAATAACACGAAATGATAAGAATTTGTGTATGTGTATGGGTAATAGGCATTGTGTCCAAAATAATAAAATCCACTAGAAAGTAAAACTTACCAATTTGTACCGACATATCTTCTAATACTCCATTTGCAACTTTAATCGGACGGTCAGCTAGTTGGAGTACAACGACATTGGCTTTAAGTTTTTTCAAACCTAACTGTTTATACTAAGAAAGGTAGAAGATTTATACTAGCACCAAGATCAAGCAAAACATGCTCTATTCTAGTGTTTCCTATGGTACATGAATTAGTCGAGCAACATGGATCTTTGTACTTGGGTGGAGTGACTTGTTGAATGATTGAAATAACATTTTTAGTTAAAAATGCATTCTTTTGTAGATGATGTTTTATTTTGATTGTACACAAATCTTTCAAAATTTTGGCATAAGATAGAACTTGCTTGATTTCATCCAATAAAGGAATATTAATCTTTACTTGTTTTAAAACTTCAAAGATTTTAGCATTTTAGTTCAACTTTTGATTTTGTTGCAATCTTTGAGGAAAAAGAGCTAGAGGTGAGTATTTTTCTTTCATTATTTTCAACTCACCTTCATCGTCAAGCCTATTTCAATTCTTCATTTCTGAAAGTGGATTAGAAACTTTCTCCTTATAATGAATAGTCTTGTCAACAACTTTTTCATTACTAAAAGTTACGATTGAATTAGCCTCCTTGATTGAATTTTCACCTTAAGAAGAAACATTACACTGGGTGGAAGGCTTAGCTTGAGGTTGGGTAGAAAATTTACCTTTTTTATGAGTACGCAAAGAAACTTTTAGTGTTAAAAGTGTACTTTTAATCTCATTGATGGCTTGTGAAGTGTGGTTATTGATATTTGTTTATTAATTCATAAATTCTTGCAAAGTCTCCTTAAGGGATTTTGTATGTGGAGCTAGATAAAAAGTTTGGTGACTTTTGTGAATGTAACGGTTAGGTACGATTCTCATCTCGCCAACTAAAATTGGGATGATTTCTCCATGGTGGATTACAAATTTCAGAATATGAAGAATGAAAAGATTTTTTGAATGCGTTCAAGACATTTGCTTGTGTTGGAATATTTGAGTATTCATTGGTGGAGTGTCCAATAAGTTTTTATCTTGCATAAATCTTATTTCTTTTACTTTTTTAAATTCCATGGCCTCAACTTTTCTTATTCAACTAGAAATCCTAGCATTTAGATCATTTTCTTGACTAAGGTAATCTTTTTTTATTACTATTAACAAGATTAGATCTAATAGAACTTTCGTAAAAATTAGCATTATGTCATGATTAAGAGTTTTCTGCCAAATGGTTTAGATATTCTAGGGTTTCATTAGGTTTTATCAAGAAACTCACCATTACACATTATTTCAACAAATTATTTTATTTCAAGAGTTAAATTTTCATAAAAGAAACGAATTAAGAGCCATTTTTCAAAATCATAATATGGGCATAAATTTAACAACTCTTTAAATCTTTCTCAACATTGAAAAAAACTTCATTAGTATATTGAGAAAAAATTTGGATTTGTCTTTTCATAGCAATAGTTTTAAGAGTTGGAAATATTTTTTTCAAAAATTCAGCTTGCATTTCTTGCCAAGTGTCATCTGACTTAGGTTTTAAAGAGTTAAGCCAAGTTTTTTCTTTATTTTGAAGAAAAATGAAATATTTGAGGTTAATGATCTCATTTGTATAAGTTTGATCTTCAAAAGTGGCACAAACTTCATCAAATTCTTTTAGATGCAAGTAAGGGCTTTTAGAATCTAAACTATGGAAATTAGGAAGTAAAGGGATCGTACCTGCTTTGAATTGAAAGTTATTTACATTGAGAGGAAAAATAAAACAAAAAGGAGAAGAATTTCGAGGAGGTTGCAAGTAATAACATACACCACGATCCTGCTTTGAATTGAAAGTTATTTACATTGAGAGGAAAAATAAAACAAAAAGGAGAAGAATTTCGAGGAGGTTGCAAGTAATAACATACACCCATTGATTCTCATTTCTATCCTGAACACTTTCATTTTTAGCCATGGTAGAAGGGTGTAGAGGTGATTCAAACAAAGTTTCATAATTATTTCTAACTAAGCGTCGAGAATTACGACTACGATACCATATGATCATATAATCATAAAGAAAATAAACACATAATATTTACAAAGGAGAAATATTTGCAAACGTGAAAACTTACCTTGCCTTCCCCAGCAATGGCACCAAAAACTTACTTCAACTTTAAAGTTGTAAATTTAAGTGCAAATTATGTCAAAGAATACATTTATCAGGAGTTCGATATCGATCTACAGGGAAGATGTTTGAATTTTTTGAATTTATATTTCCTAAAAGATGGGGTGAATGTGATTTATAATATAAAAAAAATTATGTTATGACTAAGAAATCCAAGTAATAAAAGTACTGAGAATTGGGGATCTGCTCTTAAGTTTTGGATAGAAAAACGATTATTTATTTTTACATCTTTTAAATGACATAATTAGAATCCATGCATAATGAAGGTTCTGATGGGAAGATGTTATCAATAGCTCATGTATTAAGATAATCGTGATATTTCTTACTATTTGCAAATTATATCTTAACACCAATACTTATTTATAGGATCAAGTATTTATATACACCTTTGTCAACAACAAATTAATGTTTCACATTAACAGTCGGTAGGGTAAAACCGTATAATAAGCTAAATAAATATAAGCATTTATTGTGTCATTGGAGATACATAAATCAAGAATCACCACAAAGAAATACATGTTTTAATGCCAACACTTTATGAGATCAAGTATTTATGAACACATTTGTCTACAATAAATCAAGATTTCACATTAGTAGTTTGTGGCCGTACAATAGGCTAAATAAACCCAAGTATTTGTTGTACTATTGGTGATATATTAATCAAGAATCGTCACTAAACAATGAGGGTTTCAATCAAAAGTTAAGAAAATAAAACATCACATCTGAACATTATGCACTTTTATAACCATTCATCTTCCTCCATCAAGAACTTCATACTTTCTCCTCAACTTAAATAAAATTTAGAAAGACATAATCAAAGTAGAAAAGACTAAAAATAGAATAAAAACTAGAGAATACATTTCTATTACTATTAGAAAACATACATTACTACTAGAAAACTTAGCGTAAAGAAAAACAACAATGAAACTTTTTTCCCTCTCTAAGGGTTTTGTGTGTTTCAATAACATTCAAGAGCCCCTATTTATAGTAGAAGGGTGTCTAAATTGGCATTTTCAAACTCACTCCAAATTTACTTCAAATATGCTTTAAATTCATATGTCCTTTTCAAATATGAATTTTTTACACATTTTTCTCCATAACATAAGTTGTGTTTGGAAAAGTGATCAACATAAAACTGTGTATATTTTATTAGCTTCAGTTTTGAACTTGAATCACCTAATCACTAGGAAGAAACTTATACTTGATTTAAGGAGATGTGTTAGTATAGATAGATTCCTTCAAATGCACACATTTGGATGAAGTTTCTATTTTAATCAAGGTTGAATTGGGTGAACTTCTAATAGAAAGGATGTAGTTCTATCTCTTGCTTTTCAAATGAAGTAAGATTTAAGTTCATAAGGTTTTTGGACATGAAGTTATACCCTAAATACAAGTCTGGTAACATGATTATTTCGAATTTAATGCAAGCTCAGCAACCACTTGCAAAATCTAAGTGATTTCTTGCATATATTTTGATTTACACATGATGGACTTGGGCAAAAATGGTCATTTTCTTCTAATTGTGATGCTTCTTTGATCCAATAAAATATTATCTCTCAACTTGCTCACAAAACATGTTGTCTTCTTTAGTTTTACTTTGACTTTTTTTTATCTCTTTTTGTTCATTGATTCCTTAAAATAAAATATTAATAAAACTATAATATTAACAAGAATAAAGCAAGGAAAGTAAAAAGGATTTCATGCAAAAATATGTCACAATATGCACTTATCATACCCCATTTGTGATTATCAGGCAAGCAAAAGATAAATCAAAATGGAACTCGACATGTACAAGGATACTATGGTTTCTCAAGTCTAAAGACTAATCGTGTACTATCGTAACATAGAAATTCTTTTTTTTTACAAACAACATTTCCAATTAAGAATTTCCAATAGGCCTGTTCAGTGTACTTATTCCATAATAAGCACTCATATACATGCACTAGTATCACCACACCAATGTCCATGGAGTAAGACATTCTTCTCATACAAGCATACATCATATGTGTGAGTCTATTGGGCAATTCGATGTCCCATCTCAAAAAGCCCTCAACTTGGAACTATTTTAAGACCAAAGTCATAGAGGCATATCTTATGATCACCTTTAAATGCGTGACCATGCCTCGTAGTTAGGTGCGTTCATTTGGTAAAATCATACCGAACTGAACCAAACCAAAAATTCGATTAATTGAAATTTTGATATACCATTTAATCATACCGAATATCGAACCAAAGTAAAACTAATCTATTTGGTTTTTATCGAAATAATTTTGGTAATTCGATACGATTTTCGGTAAAATTGAAATTTTGAAAAAAAATGAGAAATTGTATTATTTTGGTTCGGTATTCCACCATAACAAATTAAACTGAACCATTTACCCTATTCAGTTCAATTTTTACCGATCTAACCTATTACCAAATCGAATTCAATCAAAAAATACTTAATTTTAAAAATCTACTAAAATAATGACAAAAACCAACCACTAACATACTTAAATAATATAAAAAAGGCCAGATACTTAAATCATATAACAAATGTCGAATCATCAAACTAAAAAGCACACCACCACCACAATTTTGTTAGTTCATTGTAACTTGTTACACATAATGATAATATCTAAATTAAAAGGCACAATACCACAAGGTCCACAATAGTCCATTACTTATTGTTTAACATTTACAAGACTTAATTATCACACATAATAACATAACAGTCAAAAGTTGCCCAATGTAAATTGAAAAGTAAATAAGATTCAGTAATCCAAATAAAAAAAAAACAACTATCTCCACCATCGAAGAGCCAAAAGCTGCTCATATCCTCTATGTTATTATGGAAGAACCAACAAATTCTTTCTCCAATAGTGGTCACTTATAATAAGAAAATGCACGTACAAGAAGCACAAATCAGGTACTTTGTTATCTGCATCTTGATGTTATAAGAGTCAAAGTTAAAAGATGATTAAGGATATTCAAAGCTATTCACTAGAATAAAAAAAATTGAATATAAATGTTTGAATCTTAAAGTATGTTCTAGTAAAAAAGTTCTATTTGTTAATAGATGTTATCTTCTTCCTCTACCATTAAGATTAACTAATTGCCAAATGAGTGAAAATGGCAGTAGAAATAAATTTCTCATTCTTTACAATCCAAACTATTTCAAGGTAAATGCCAATTAGAAATGAAAATTCATCAAATTCTATCATCCATCCGCCACATGAAATACTAGGTTGAGAACAATTATTTCAAGTGAAAAGAAAAACTTAAAACAACATTTAAAGAAAAAAGCACTTACAGATTCATTAAAAAGATTCTTCAATACATTATATCTAATTCTAGTCTTGCAATCACGTAATCATAAGCCAAGGATCTTGGACTCCATCCCAACATTTGACACCATATCTACAAGTATATCATGAGAACCATATGTGAAGAAGATGTAAATAATAGTTATATTTAAATAAAATGTAAAAAAATTAACTATTGTAAGTAAACATTAAAATTATACATTTTTTAATTTTTTGAATAAACTCATAATCCTCTTCCAAAGTTTAACCAGGGTATGACGAAGCCAATCTTGGCAACAAATTAGAGTTTGTGCCAATTTGGGAGTTAATGAAGCTCTAAAGTCATCAATTATGCGAACCCTAGTGCTAAAGGTAGACTCCGAAGCCACAGTAGATATTGACATAGCTAACACATCACGAGTAAATCTACATAAAATGGGAAATCTATCGCTATTCACTTTCCACCAATCAACTATATCAAAGTTTGGAGAATCTTTTGCAATGGGTTCCTGCAGATATAAATCTAACTCTAATTGATCAACTTCGATCTTAAACAACATTTGCATATATCTCTTCTTATTAACCCTTATAACCCTAAGGTTAGCCTCATTATCATTTTCAGATTCACTTGGGGTTGTATTTTCCATAGTCACACTTGAATAATATGATGTTGATGTTACAGAAGAATATAAAGTCTTATACTCAAAAACAACATAAAGAGCAATCTTTGTTAAGTTTCTCATTTGCTCTCCACGTTCAGACCCATATATGTTCTTAAAAATATATTGCAAGTAATTCAATTTGTGACGCGGGTCAAGGATATCAGCAATATACAACATCATATCCATTTTTTCCATATTTCCCTAGTACTTATCAATTTTCAATTTCATTTTTCTAGGTATGTCTACCAAAGCATTGACATCACTCTTCAGCCATCCTCTCAAAAGCTCATCCACATCACTGATTTCATTTATGAATGTATTGGATGTCATAAATAAATATCTGGAAACTCGAAGAGTAAGTTCATAGAAATAGCGGAGGACTTTCACAAACCTTTCCACAACAACCTAGTTATCTTTTGTCGGCAAACCTATATTTGTATAAGGTTCCCTAGGCATAAAATCTGCATGAAAGTTGGAATTAGACACCTCATACCTATCGAATACACCCTTGAAAATCACAGCTGTCTCTAGCATTATGTAAATAGAGTTCCACCTTGTTGGAACATCCAGACACAATGATTTTTTGCTTTCTACCTTCTTCTCAACAACAAAATCATTAAATTTTTTCAACCTAGAAGGTGGTTGTCTCACATACCTCACCATTGTGCGAACACGCTCAATTGACTCATTAAATTCTTTCAACCCATCTTGCACTACAATATTAATAATGTGAGCAACACATCTCATATGCAAATATTTGCCACCTAATATTGCAGTCCCCCAAGTAGGAAACCTTCTTTTCAAATAAGTAATAGTAGTATCATTCGAAGAAGCATTATCAATAGTAATAGTAAAAATCTTATCTAATTCCCAATCAAGCAAGCATTTCTCAATCAAAAGACCAATTTCATCACCTTTATGTGTAGGGCATGGAATGAAATTAAGAATCACTTTATGCATTTTCCAATCATTATCAATGTAATGACCAGTCAAACATAAGTACGTGAGTCTTTGATTAGAAGTTTATGCATCAGTGGTCAATGAAAGTCTCTGTCTAGATGTTTTAAAATAAGTCTTCAACTTATTTTTTTCATCAAAGTACAGTTTATAACAATCTCTTATTATTTTTGTTCTTGATGGAACAATAAATTATGGACATGCAATAGCCATAAACTCCCTAAATCCTTCATTCTCCACAAACTTAAAGGGTAATTCATCTGTAATGATCATGCAAACTAAGCTATTTTTAATAGCTTCTTGATCAAATTTCCAAATAGAGCATGCATCTCTAAATCCCCCGATTACACTTTGACAAAAGCTTTCAATTGTTTGATTATCTCCTGTATATGCATTATCAGGATTATTTTTTCAAGCTTTTCATATGATTATTCATTTCAGAAGTCTCATTTTTTAAAGGATCAGCTACATAATTCTTATCACAGTACTTACATTTTGCCCTCGGCTTCCCACTCTTGTCGGTGTAAAGAGTGAAGTGATCTTATGCACGAGCCCTTCTACTCATCTCTTTTCTTATTAGCCTTTGAAATTACCCTTCAACTTCATTTGGAGTGTCTTAAATCTCCATTTCTTTGTCAGTTTAGATGTTGGTTGAGATTGAGTTGGCATTAGATAGGAACCTATATGCTTAGACCTCATTGATTCATATCCTTCAATTTTCATATATCTGAGAATGAGAAAATAATATAAATAGAATGAGATAATGTATGAGCAGGATAAATGGTGCAAATCAAAGAAAAAAGACATACTTGTATGAAAAAGAGTTAAAGTTCTCAATTTTTAATGATGTGCAAACAACATATCTTCAATAAACAAATAGTTCAAAATGATTTGTATCCCATTAGTAGCCTGAAATTACATATCTTTTTAATGGTTTTTAATCAGATTGCATAACCTGAAATTGCTCATCTTTTTAATGGTTTTTAATCAAATATCATAGACTGAAATTGCTTAATATACATTAAAACAAAGAAAATATGTATCAGTTTCATGATATGATTTATTTACTAAGTCTTTAAATAATGAGATCAATTATATAGTATTTTGTATTATATAAAACAAAGTCATTTTGGTTTAATGTATAAATTACTTAATCTACATTAAATAAGTCAACACCTAAAGCTAAACTGAAAGAATTGAGAAAGGTACAATATTGAATAAGCATGGATAAGCAAATTGACCACACATCATAACATTGCAACAAAGAAAAATCAAATAACAACAAAAAGAGCTCAACTCCATCACTGCTGCCATTTTAGGTTACTATAACAAATGATCTTCCACCATGATTAGGAGAAAACAACCAAGAACATCCACAAACATAGCTTTAAAACAAAGAAAGAAGATCAGTCCAGCAAATTGATTGAATCCATTTAGAAATATTAACAAATTCAATATAGTGGTCCTTGCACTTTAACTAAAATATCATAGTGGTTGTATGATAGTGTTATGTATTATCACTATTCCACATATATGTATTGTCATTGCTCCACATACAACTAAAATTGCAGAGAGATAATGCACCACTAAACTTAATTTCTGCCAAATTTAAAATTTCAAATGAATGACATTTAAATTTTACCCAAATTTTGAGTTTAGGATTTATTAACCTACAACATGGCTATGCAAAACATACTAAAATATACATAGGCTAGTTGACATAAATTAGAAAATAATGAGAAAAAATCAAAGAATTAGTTATTACCTATTTTTGGGGGCCAAGGGTTTTGAAATTTGGGTTTTTTTGCCTTAGAGGAAAAATACCCAATCAACACCTATCGTGGAGTAGGGAAGGCTTACGGTGGCCACTGGTGATGAGCATGAAAGCTAGAGCCGACGGCGAAGTGATGAGAATAGAGAACTGAAAATTTTGATGGAGTAGTGGTGGTCCTGACGGTGGAAGAAGGTGGTGGCTACTGCTAATGGCTCGATGGTGGGCAACAAGACGATAGAGTGGTGGCTCATTGGCTGGAGTGGTGATCGTTACTTATTAGAAAGATTGACAAGAGATAGAGAGAATCGACAAAAGAGGCACAGAGATTTTGGGTGGAGGCATGGAACAATGGAGTGGAAAATTGGAGATGAGGAATTAGGATCATTCTTAACTCGAAGTCTTTATTAAAGAACCATCCCTAAATATGTACATCATAAAAAATAAAAATATATATAATTTTGGAATTTAGTACAGTACGATATACCGAACCAAATTATCAATACCGTACCGAATATTGAAAATCTAAAAAACTAAAAGCCAAATATCGAATCAATTTTTTTATTCGATATTCGGTATGTATCAAATATTTAGTACTGGTACGATTTGGTTGGTTTCCCATACTGTACACACCTGTACCCATAGCTAAGTTTGGTCTAGAGATTTTATCTAATTACTATATACAATTAAAGATAAAGAAATTTGCCTATTTTATTAATATGATTTGAAAAAAAATATTTTTACAAATACAATAGTATAAAAGACACCCAATTTAATTGGTGCGTCAGGCACTGCTTTAACAACATCATCGTGTATAAAGGTTAATAAGTGGTCAATAAAGAATTCATCACCTATCTAATTGAATAAGTGAATCTCCTATATTTTCCATAGTCTTTGATTCAAAAGTCCTTGGCCAAGGCTTGATGAATATTATACGAGAATTTTCTAATGATTCATCAAGGAATCAATAAGAGTAGGAAAAAATTATAGTTATTAAGTTAAATAAGATTTTGATTAATAATCTATGCTCCAAACTTAATCAAAAGGTTAGAAGACGAAAAGACTATATTTGCATGGTACTCGTGATAAGAAATAGGTTCGTTGTTTCTTCATCTAAGATTAAGTAGTCATGATGCAGTGTTAGGTACTTCTCATGACTAGTAAGTTCTTGGAATTAAGGAGTTAATTCTAAGATAATTAATTAATTAGATTAATTAATCAAAATAATTTAATATTCGGTTAAGAAAATCCAAAGAGTTTGATTAAATTGATTAATGGAAATTAATTAATTGGAGTTTAAGGAGTTAAATTAATTTATTCAACCATATAATATAATTATTTAATTGGACCTAATAAAATAAGGGGCTCAAGTGGAGTTAATTAATTAATTAATTGGATCAATTTATTAAGAATGAAATAAATTAATCTAAGGAGTTAATTTATCTAATTAAATAATATTACTATTTAATTTAGCCTAACATGATTAGGAAGCCCAAGTGGTACCATTTAATTAATTAACTAGATCAATTTATAAATCGGACTTATTTAGATTAATGGAGATTAATTTAAATAAATTTAATTAAATTAACTAAAGTCCAAGCCAAAGTTAATGGACTCATAAGAAGATACGAAAGCCATTAGGAGTCTTGATTAGAGAATCAAAGACTTCTAGTCTTATATAAAAATAGGGAATCAAGATAGGGAACAAGTTTTATGCATACTTAATTCAACAAGGTAAAGAAAGAATTAAACTTTTTGTCAAAAAGGTGGAGCTTTTTCACGGAACAAATGGATCAAAAAAAAAAGGGGAAAGGGGGCAGTTTTCTTGGAGCTTATGACCGAAATTTTGAGTCCTCAAGACTTGTACTTTAGGCATTCATGGAGGAGTGTAGTTATACACTCCTCCAATCTCTAATCCAATTAAGTATGTTTAAAACTCCTTCCTTGTCTCAATTCCTCACTAATTGAAAGGGGAATGTATCAAGGTAAATTCGTGAAACTTTTTTTTTTAATTAAAACAGGTAATCAGAAATGCAAATCAATTAATCATATCGAATGTTGGTAATAGAATTGCATATTAGATATGCATATTTTTATTTTATTTAACTCTTTTAATTCTACTGTGTAACTATCCCGACATACATGGACCTAATACAACTAAGATGATTCGGACTTATGAGTAATAAGCACTAAACAAAAAATTCAAATTTTCTTTTTGAAATGAAGTCAAATGATAGCCATTCCCCAGATGTATTTGATGCTGAATTTGCCCAATTTACTACTCCACTTCATCAATTGCCCGGTGTCTTAGATTAGCTCAAGACTCGCTATATAGGATCATTGGCGCGGACTACTATAGAATGAGAAGGATTTATGGCTTAAGCCAGTGCTGGGTCCAGTTAACTGTCGGTTCTGGATCTGGTTCGATCCTTGATTTTTTTCTATTTTTAAAATTTAATATGAAAAATATTGCTAATTTTTGAATTTAATGAAACAAAATTTAATTAAATTTGAAAAAAAAAATTGTTACCTAAAATTTAAATGATCAAATATTGTTCTTATAATAAACTTAAAAAAAAATGCTCAACTTGAAGTCTTAAAGTTTAAAATTAAATTTTAATAAAAAAATTGCACTTAAATTTTAAAAAAAAATATTAGCTAAAATTTAAATTATGTTATTAAAAATAATTTTAAAAACTAAAAAAATGGTTTGAACTTCAATTTAGGTTGCATATGTATCCACATAGGGTATAGAGGAATCAAATCCCACGTAATTCTATTACCTTTTTACCCTTCTTACCTTAGGGAGATGCGTGACTCAATCACTCCCACTCGTTTCTGTCATCGTTTCGTCCGTGTCTTTCTCTTGATCTTTCTCTGAATCTTGCTGACCTTGTCTTCATACAAAGGCCTTGATCCAATCATCAAGATATGTTTAGGCTTCTAAATTATCGAGAGACAAGATTGAGCATTTCTTACTCAATATATTGTCTCATGTACTGAAAATTTGCTCCACTGCAATGGTTCAGGTGGGTGAAACAAGTATCTCCTTCGCCATTACGGACAAAACTGGGTAAGTTTTCTTCTTTTGTAACCACCATCGCAAAATGTCGAACTCTCCATTATCATTTGTCTCATTAAACTCAAATAAAACAGTAAAACAACTCTCAAATTCTTGGCTGGAACTTGAGGATCCTCTAGGATGTTTAATCTGTTCCCTAAGTAAAAGTTGTGCTGCTGTAAGACTAGAGCTACGACTACTACTAGTTATTTGTATATCAAATTGAGTTTTTTGTTAGCCATATTTTGAACTGTAGTTATTATAAAATTCATTTAAAAATATTCTAATTTTAAATTTATTTAAGAGATACAAATAACGACATTTGAGTTTGAGTACGGTCGATACCGAATTCCACCAGGTGCTTCTTCTCCATATGTATTGTTAAGGATCTATAACCTCCTCCGGATTGAAATTTATAAGATTGCAAGCAATAGTTACACTTTGCTCACATCTCTCCATTTGGAAGTGTCACTTTATCAAAATATTTGGTAAAATGGAGGATTTGAGAGATGGAGTAGATCGAGTATAAGCAATTCTCATTGTTTCTTGAGTAGTAAATAAGTAATCTTGCTCTTCATTACTCAACTCCACCTCATAATCTATGTTGAGCCCAGGTTGTTCGTCGGTAACGGGCATATTTCCCTTACCTCTATTGCTTGAATCGACCATTTTTTATAAATAATGAAAATCTAGAATATAGAATTGAAAAATGAAATATGGAAAATGATTTAATGAAATAATTGAAAAAGTACAGAATACAGAATATAGAATTGAACAATAAATAATTGAGAGTATAGAATTAAAAAACTGAGAATTGAGAATTAGACAATTGAGAGTTAAGAATGTAGAAGTATGAAAAAAAATGAAGAGGATGGGGGATTTTTAAAGAAAAAAAATGCAAAAAAGTAAAAATGAAGAGGATGGGGGATTTTTAAAGAAAAAAAATGCAAAAAAGTAAAAATTGAAGGGAGGGTGTTTGACCATTAGCAACGGTCAATTAGTTGTTGCTAACAACCATCGGTCACTTTTTTTAAAAAAAAAATGGAACTGTCATGTTAGCCTAGCGGTTTCACGGATTGGGACCATCAGGTCCGACTCGATGATTCCATGGGTGGACCTACCGAGTTTGACCTAAAACCCGTTGACCACGGGTCGGGTTCGTTATGACCCAGCCCGTGGTCACCTCTGCTTTTTGATGCTCCTTATTCCACTCTAACTTACCTTTCTGCCTTAGCACTTTGAAAAATAGTAGACATTTTTCTGCCGACCATAACATCAAATCGCTCAAGGAGGCAACTCACTCAATCCATCTTTGCACCACATTTACATTATTATGAGGTACCATCTCTTGAACAGCCTTGGTCTTCTTTGAGTTAACATCTATCCCTTTTTCATTAACCATATATCCAAGAATTTTCTAGGCTTCACCACAAAGGCACACTTTGTTGGGTTTAACCTCATCTTGTATTGCCTAAGGATGTCAAAGATCTTCTTGAAGTTATTAATATTGCCAACTAAATTTCTGCTCTTGACTTGCAAATTGTCGACATAGACTTTTATGTTCCACCCTGTTTTCTTTTTAATATCTTATCAACTATAATGATACATTGTCCCTGCATTCTGCAACCCAAAATATATAATCACAAAGTAATAGGTAAAATTAGAGATGACAAAACTTATTCGCCTATTATCCTCATGTCAGAGTAGGATTTGATGGTATCTTTGCAAGGCATCTATCATATTAGGCAATTCACACCCATAGAATCCACAAACTAATCAATTTGAGGCAAAGGATAATGCTCATTCGGACATGCCTTGTTCAAACCTCAAAAGTCCACACATATTTGCTACTTACCATGCACTAATGCCACATTGGAAAGCCACTAAGGAAATTGGATCTCAACCATGTATCCCACCTCTAGCAATTCCGCTATTTCCCTCCTGATAATTTTATCCTTCTTGGGCTTGAAGTGTATTTTTTTTTATCTGACTAGAGAACCCATATTCAAGTCATTTTCATGACCCGTGGATTAATACTAACCAAATCTTTCATACTAGAGGCAAAAACATCAATGTTTTACCTTAAGTATTCACCTACTTAGTTGTTAGCTCGGTCTCAAGCTGTGACCCGACACTGCATCTTTTTTGAATCTCCAAGAATTAACTCAGTTGTCACTAGCTTACGTGCTAGTTCCACATATAGAATGTCACATGTTTTCTTATCTTCACTCCTTTTTTTCTGCTAGTCTCTCTTCGCTCATCCGAGATAGGGCATCCACCTCTGTAGTTTTTTTTTTATTCCCTTTTTAGAACAACATCGTTGAGCTATAAATTGATCTCCCACCATTTTTCCTACTCTATCTCCTAATGGATACTATAATTTCATATGATAAATGAATATCACAGCCTAGAATGCATTCTAGGCAAGTTGGCCCAAGACGAAATTATATGCAGGTGTTGCATCCATCCCTAAAAACCTTAGCATTTGAGTTTTTTATATGGCTTAACTCCCATCGAAAGATATAAACTAACTGACCTATTAGTCTTATCACTTCTCTTGCAAACCTAAATAATAAGGTGTCCACGGATTCTATCTTTACTTTTCCTAATCCGTTTATTGATATATATCATAGAACATCAATGTATTAAGCTCCCAAAATTAACAAAAACTCTCATTGCTTCACAATTGGCTACAGTAGCAATTATCATCAGTACATCATGATGCCGCACGTGGATCCCTATCAGATCCTCTAAAAATTATATGGATCACCCCTTGCCTAGACAGATTCTCCATATATGGGTCCTTTTTGTCATATTCCCTGGGTGACTTAGGATGACCCCTGTCATAGATTCAATCTATGGCCTTCCTGATTGAGCATTAGGGTCTCTGTTCTATATCTCTCACGTCCTTCTCACATTCTAGTTTTATAAAGCTTTTTAGGTATATTCTCATGATCAATTTCTTCGGCTCATCCCTCAGGTGGTTGCACTCATGTGACCATAGTTATTGTTAAACTTACAAAATTTATCAAACTTAGGTTGGGTCAGTCATAGGACCTTCTCGGCTATCTCACAACACTTGACCTTTCTACTGCCATCAAAACTTGGGTTCTGGTTGTCTTTAGTTGAGTGTAATTCCCATATTTTTTTTACAATATCACAATTCTATCATTTCTCTCAGCTCAATTTAGGGTTTCTTCGACATACTTCATTGTGGCTTCTTTTCTTTATTCTTTATTATTTTGCTCATCTTTATCCTTTGCGCCTCTCCATATTTTTATGTATATATCAGCCCAAGCTAGAACATCATTAAAATTCCAAGAGAAATTTTTAGCCAAAAATTAAAAAAGATCTCCTTTCGATGATCCTTGCGTGAAAGCATTAGCCAACACTACCTGGGTACACCTTATGGGGTATTGAGTTAAACCTCCTGATATAACTTAGTGATTATCTTTCTTCCACCTCATACTAAAAAGGTTCAAACAAGTCTTGATATTTCTTACTGTAGGTGAATTGGTGAAGGAATCTAGAACTAAATTTCTTGAACAATTATATAGAATTAAGCAACATTGGGTAAACCATTACTGGGCAACCTTCTGTAGCATTATCAAGAACACCCTACACTTCACACCATCAAAATACCTATGTAACAAGACAGAGTTTTCAAACTTACACAAGTCTTCACATGGATCCGTAGTCCCATAGTATTCTATGGTAACCATCTTGAAATTGGGCAATAATTTATCCGTCATCATTGTCTCTCCAATTGGGATTCTCCTGGGGCCTTTAGTTAACTTCTTCTTCATCAGGATCACTTCTTTATAGAGATCATCCACATTCTTTGTGATATCTAACTATAACCCCATCATACTACCCTTCTTATGGTGAGGTTGGATCTATGTATAACTCTCTGCTTTATCTTTCTAATTGTCCTCGGTTCTGTCTTATCAGCCTTTCACTTTTGTTCCATGTGTTTGCTAGGAGGTAGTGGTAGCGGACTTAGAGATACTTCTACCTACTTTAGTATGGCCGCATCCACTGCCGCCATGACTAAGCTTATTAACTGCTCCACAGTTAGCTAGTCCGTGTCCTACGTGGGATTTTCCAGCAGATTAGCCCTTTCTCTTCCTTCCTAACATTACTCAACTCCTTTATCAACCGCTTAATGTGTTCCTCAACTTTGTACCAATAAATCTCTCTCCACACATGTGGGTTCTTGCACCCTAAAAATGATCAAGGACTCTGGGTTTTGGCTTTGAGAAAATATTTAGATACCAAAGATTGCTTATGGAGAAAGATTATAGGAAGTAATAATGTGCTAAAATAATGATAACATACCTTAAGCCTAGACATGAAAACTTTTATATACCTTTTTTATTTGTTTTCCTTCTAAAGCTCAAACTTTTTTACTTGATCATACAAGTTGTTGGGGGTCTTGGGGTGTAATTTTAAATTATAAACAAGTTTATGGTGGGTCTTGATTTTTTATTTTCAAATCTGTTCAACGCTATTTAATTAATTAATTAATTTTTTATGTAATATATATGTATCTATGTAATATTATTTTTTAAGAAATGTAATTTTTATAAAATTTTAGTGGTGTTATTTTAAAAAATATATTTTTAATACTTTTAAAATTATAAAATGGGTCTGATTTTGGGTCTGGGTCCTTAAAAACCTTAATGGAGTGGGTCTCGGGTTTTAGTAAACCCGCCTCGTTGCATCTCAGATAAGTTGCTCTAATTTGGCTCAAGTTGGACACTTGGACCTTTTATAGAACTGCCTCGACCCAATGAGATTGGACCAACTAGACACAATCCGACCATTGAATACTGAACAAGGCAAAATAACATCATAAGAAAGGGCTTATATTGGAAACACCACGAATAATGCCTTATATCAGCCACCAAGTGCCAGCTCGACCCACGGCCTACTGGCCTAGTGCACTGTAATTTAATGTTTTAAGAATGAATGTTTAGACTTTGGTAGGGGTGATCATAGTGCGGTTTTATGATTTTTCTCACTAATTTCAAACCGAATTGCAATGTGCGATTTTGTTAGAAATTAATTTCAAATTGTGGTTTTGTCAAGTAAATTGAAAAGTACGGTTTTAAGCGATTTTGGGCGGTTGCGGGGGGTTTGGCGGCTTTTTATGAATAAAGAGAAATGATTAAGCAAAAAAAAAAAACTAGGATATTAGCAGAAAAAATCATTTCATCATGAAAAAAACACTATAGTCTTCATCCTGAAAATAATAACATAATCTTTCTAGTACTAACAAATAGTTATATTATTGTGTATAAATTTCAACTCATTTCATATATTCTACTTATTCATTTAGTTTTATTTATATTATATAAACTATAACATGTACGGTAAAGAAAATAAAATAAAAATTCTCAATATTTCAAAATGCAAATAGAAAAATTTATTTGAATATACAAACATCATTAACATAAATTTTTTTGAGTATGTACACAAAAAAATACTTATTTTCTTCATCTTCTTTCTTGGAAAGAAAAATTGACTCATTCATATGCTATAAAACTACAAAGTAAGTAGAAAAATAAATATTAAAAAAATAAATAAACCAATACTTCTAAAAGAAAAAGAAAATGCTAAATTTTTTAATATTGAAACTAAACATACATGCCCATTACATCACAACTTGAGATAAATGAAAAATTAAAAAAATTTATGAGACGTTGATGAGCACATAAAGAGTTAATTATGTGTAATTTAAATAAATATTACAATTATAAGTTAATTGTCAAAACTAAAATTAATTTTAATTATTAATAAATTTAATATATATATATATATATATATATGCAGTGTGATTCGATTTATTTTAATATAATAATTTAGTAAAAATGATGTTGTGTTGTGTAGTACGGTAGATTTGAGTGATTTTTAAATTTTTATGATCACCCCTAAATTTTGAAGCGTGACTTGTAGACTCTACGCTTATGGCACAGACCTCCATCACTACTAGTTTGCAAGCCCACATGATCACGTGGGCTTATGCCACTGACTAAGAGGCCAGTTGCTTGGGTCTCTGCCGGAGAACAATTCCATACTATACCAACAATACCTACATTCAAGAGAAAAGAGAACAAATCTATGAAAATAAAGGTTTTTCATTTCTTGTAGCTATGAGGCAATATACATGTATTATGACACAAATACCATATATATGTGATGCAGTATCACTTCTTGTCTCCTCCTCTAAGTTGGATGACAATTGAGAATTGAGGTACTGCTTGCAACGTAATAAATCGTTAGGGGCGTCGGGTTGTCCCAACGAAAATCCTCTAACGCTCAAGTCAGAAACAGAGAGATAATTCAGTCAATGAAAGTTCGAGAGTCTTTTTCACCAAATGAGTTGCTTACCTCTATCTAAAGGATGAAAGGATATTTATAATAACTCCCGATGGACTTAAGCCTATCAGACCCAAAAAGATAGTTCAAACTAAAACGTGATCTTCACGATTTGGCCTTTTTGTGATGGGTTCGGGTCATATATCATTATTCGTGATTAGGTCTTCTTATGATGAGCTCGGGTAATATATCATCAGCATGGAACCGACCTATATTGTGTGTGTGTGTATATATATATATATATATATATATATATAATAAACCTTAGGATACAATACAATTAGCATGTAACTATTCTTATACATATATATAAACAAATTTAGCAGATCCAACAGTGGTCAATTTTCCAAGGTGGAGTTTCTTGATTGTATGTCCTCTTTAACTTGCAGCAATCATTTTTGTGTTTTTGGTAAATGAAAAACTCTTAATTGTTTCAACTAAATTAAAAAAACTTACACAAATATACACTAGGATGAAATATTCAAGCACAATACAAAAATTATAATCTCTATAATATTAATATTTTTACGCTGATACCCAACTCGTCAATTAATTAATTGATTTCAAAGCTATAGTATTGTATTATTTTCATTATGCAAGTCATTTAATTGAAATAGAACAGAGACCATGGAGAATTCAGAACTCAGAAATCAGGAATTATACTTTGAATTTTTTAACTAGACCAAAATTACTGTACAATATCAAAAAATACCTTGTATAATCCAATATGTATTGGATACTCCTAGTAGCCATACACACACCGTGCCCACTATTATTTTTTCTTTTAATTTATTTTATTCATCTAAAAAATCATTGAAAATGAATTGAATCAAATCATAATTCAACCAAATCATAATTCAACCGAACATCTCAACAATAATGAATCCATAAAATAAAACAACTTGCAAAAATAAAATATTGTACATAAATATTTTATTCCTTCACTAATTTGTCTGATTTTTTTTGGGGTTCGAGACTTGAGACAACAGAGCTTACATAGAAACACCAAAAAAGTCTCCATATAATCACCATACTAAAATGTTAAGTTGAAAAAGAAAATCAGAAAAATGTACAAAACCCTAACTTGGGAACTGGGAAACACGTGATGCCATTAAGACAAAAAACACCCCGACCAAGTGTTTAATTAATAATTAACCCAAAATGTCTCAAGAAACTCAATATGATTTTTTTTTTTTTGGAATTTCCAAAAAATAGGAATTAATAATTATTAATTATCATTATTATTTTGTTTTTCTAACACAAAGGTGACCTATGAGGAACTCCTTTCCTTCTACTCATGCTAGTGGCCATGTCCTCTTCTGTTATCTTAGTAGCCAATCTTCCACAAACATACAGTCCACTTCTCTTCTTCCTTACAAACTCAGTGCAAGCAAAGCTCATCATGTTCTCGGAGCCCGATGATGAGCTCAAGGGCTCGTCGCTGCTGTCCACGATGGTCGAATGAGGCGTTTCGTTCGTCGTTTCATCGTCTCCCATGTCTTGAGGAATGAAGAAGTCTGGACTAAGTTGAAGAGTGTTGCATACTCTCAAGAAAGGAGATAGGTCCTTGTAGTGTTTAAGCACAAAATCAACCTGATGAGCAGAGTAAATAATATCCCAAAATTCATCAAAATCTTGTAATCAAGATGTTATAGAAATTAAATATGATAAATAAGAACATAAAATCAAATTAACATAGTGATTTACATGGTTCACCAAATCGGTCTACATCTATGAGCGAGAAGGAAAGAATTTTATACTATATCAGAGAAGAAATACAAAAAGAGTCCATAATTACGGCTGTCAAAAACTCACTGAAACCCTATTCCCAAAAGCAGCCTACTTTGACAGTAGTATTTATTAGTTGTTAATAACATCAATGCCCATATTATATCAAGATATCAAAATCCTGGTACAATTTGAAAATTCAATTCATCTCATGTGGGCTGCCATTAAAATCTGAAAAAAATCCCATCTCTTAATCACTTAAGCTGGGGTGCTCTCTTATTCCCAATTATGCATATATATTGAGTTATGCTAAAGATTGAAGTGAAAATTTTAATTTCAGCTCAATATTAAAATTACTTGCACATATTGCAGAATTTTCATAAAAATATGCAACTCAACTTAAATATAGCCAAACAAAGAAGTAAGAAAAATTTCCGCGTACCTTACAACCTAGAGAGCAATGGATAAATGGTTCTTGGAGGCTCCTGTCACAGGAAGTGCAATAGTTTCCAGACCCTTTGAACTGCCTGTTTTGAGGTCTCTTCTTGATGAACAACACTTTGGCAGCGTTGATCGTATAGGCCTGGAGGTAGAGAATTATACATAACCTTATTCAGCAAACAGACTATCATATCCAAAATTGTGTTCTTGACAAGCTAAAAAAAATAATAAAGAAAATTGGTAAATTAAATTAAACCTGAATGTTTGAGCAGTCCATAAGCTTCTCAAGGTCCTCCAATCGAACAACCTCATGATACACGTACCGACGAATCTGAAGAAGCCTGTGGGATCGATGAGAAAGGACACAATGGGGACAAATGCTTGTGCAACAATCCAAACAGCAAATATTCTTCTCGTTTTTCTTGGCAGTATCATGAATTGAGCAAGGGGCGAAGAATTTCTGCAAGTAGAGGGCTTCCAACCATGCAGGCTTCTTAGGTCCCTAATTCATAGATAGATATACAATTTTAAGGCTCAATTCCGATCCTAACAAAGAAGAACATAAACGGATGCTAGAGCAACTTGTACTTAGGAAAAAGACCGACGTACCATGATCATGTAAATTAGCTAAGCCGGGACAGTTTCCTCTTCTTTTAACTTGATTGTCTTCGACACGAAGGCGGTCTTACTGTAACTAAGAGAAAGAGAGGACTTAGGGTATGGATGCTGCTGTTATTTATGGAGTGTCACAAGGGATGGGAGGACATTTTATTTTAAATTTTGGAAACTTACACATTATTTTACCAAATTTAAATTGGGTTTAGCCAGAACCAGACATATTATTATATTTATAATGTGACCACATATTATTATACTTATCTTGTGAACAATCAATTTTTTGAATGGTATACCAATTATATAATAAGTTTATCATGATTAAATTGAGTTTAGCCAATCTGAGCTAATTCCTATTCCTATCAAGAGGTGTCGCTTGTTTGTGTGTGTGTGAGAGAGAGAGAGAGAGAGAGAGAGAGAGGAGAACGTGGGCGCTGTTCCCGTGTCTCCTAGTGGCTTCTTGCCCTATAAACAAAATTTCTCATCTCCTAGTGTTAAGAGCTCCAACCCTAAACTAAATGAGGCCTTCTTGAACCAGCTGCCATTACAAATTTCTTTTTCCATGATTTTCCTTTTACTCGATTCTAATCTCTCGGTAAACATACAGAAAGGGGAGCTAGCTAGGCCTCATCTTGTCCTTGTAATATTTGTCCCGAAAAAAATATACATAAAATCTGTACCTTTGTTTGTTGTAAATTCATGTGTGAACCTAGTTATTCGTTCACATTTTGACTCATCCATGTTCTTGGCCGTCCTCTCCCTTAAAGTTGCATGGTTTTTTAAATTTGTGGAATTTATATATATACATATATATATAGGTCATTCACAGTAGCTGGTTTGACTGGAAATTGTTTTGAGATCAAATGCTTCATTAATTGATATCATACATATATTATAGGATATTTGAATTAGGTAGCTTTTTCTTGTTTGCATTATATATGAGGCAAATTTCTTGTTGAGTATTATTTTCTTGGAATATTTGTGCAGACAGTTTGCTTACAATGTTTCTGGATTTTGGATTGAAGATTGTCAGAATGATGGCAAGGTACGAAGCAAGTTAATTGACAAATCTTCTAGCAATACTCCTGCAAAAAGTCATCTCAAAATGAAGGAGCCACAAAGGTTAATCAGAGAACTCAGAATCATATACTCCAATTTTGAGATGTCTATGCATCCCCAAAAAATGTCTTGCCTAGACACATGGTGAAAGTTATGCATATATTGCACTAGTGAAAAAATATAAATTTCGTGTATTTTTACACTATTAATTTTAAAAGCAATAGTGAAAAGTAAATGGTGTTACATTATTACTTTTATTAAAAGGATAATTTTGAAAAAAAAAAAACTGAGTCTTATTTTGCGTCCCAAAAGAAAATAAGAATAACAAATTTGTGACAGAGGGAATAATGGTTGAGTAATATTGGCATCATATAATTACTGTAAATGGGGATAATGTTAAAAAACAAAAATCCATTTTAAGAAAGGGACTCTTATTTTAGAAAGTTCAAAGAAAAAAAAGAAACTGAACAATAAATTTGGGAAATCAAAAAGGACATCCAAGGTAGGAATACATGATCACTCATGTAATTATGCAGTATTCAGCAAAATTGAGTAAAGATATTCAATTAACAACTTAGATAAAATAAAGCTAGTCCAACCAAAAATTGTGTAGGACATGCTCTAACTACATACATGGTTTCAAATGATTGGGATCCTTTCTAAATTTAATTAAACACACTAAGAAAAAATGTGTAAACACCAAAATTTAGGGAAAAACAAAAGGGCATAATGGGAAATCCAAATATTTGATTATGGCCTGATTAAAATGGTCCAATAAATAAGATATCATGCAAATTAGGACCTGTTAATCTACCTTGACTCCATACCTAAATAGTGATGGAGCAAAGACCAGACATGTACGAGGAAACTGGGTTCCTGGGACATTGAACATGACAACAATCCACAACCACTCCACTAATGAAAATAATGCAGAGGGTATTTTGCTAAAAAGCTTTGACAGACAAAACACAACTCATTAAGCGCACTAATTAGTATTAATGAGCTTACTGTTTTTAAAATATCTGATTGCTAATTTTGAGGAAGCCTTGTTGGGGGTACCTTTAAGCTTTCACCAAGCGCTAATCTTGGGATATTACAACCTAAAACATTACTTATCTCTTGTGGGAATACTCAAAATTTTAATTACACCTTAATCTGTATATTAATTAGTTTCATGCCAGTAACACCAACATAGCCATAGACCAGTTAAAAGAGGACACGCACTATGAAGATTAAGAATAAATAATGACAAAAAAATTAAGTATTAATTTATCACTAACTGCAAGTATTAGCTTATAATAATTAGTGTTTTAAATTATCATTATTAATAATTATTAATATATTATATATAGTGATAATAAAAATTATTAATATGACTTGTGACAAAAAAAATTATTGTTATTATGCATATACCCCTAATTGTTAATAATGATAAAAATTATTATTATGACAACATAATTTTTTTTATCATTTAATAAATGCAAATAGTGACAACTTTCTGCCTGTAACTTAATATGTTCGATATTTTTCTCTTTTTTTCATAGCGACATGAGCTCATAATAAAATGAAAAAAAAAATATTCAATTGTTATGATATAATATTCACTTTGGAAACTGTCAATATTTGAATGCAAATAGAGTCACAAAATATTTATTCCTTCTTTTGTTTAAATTTTTGGGTGCAAAAGAAATACAATTGAAGATATATAATTAGGAGGGCATTTAAAAAAAGTGACTCCGCTCATATTTGCAAGAAGAAAGAGATCCAATGGTATAGAGGGATCTCAAAATTTAGTCAATAATTTTCTTGTTTAGTTCTCTTAGTAAAAAAATAAAAATC